>VDFB02093665.1:0-44601 GCA_007258455.2 Sequoia sempervirens | reverse complement strand
GAAGTTTGTTTTTAACTCTTCAGGAGATGAAATCCCTCAAGAAGTTGCCTTGATTGCTTCAACAGGTCTGGGATTGTAGATGAAATCCTTCCAAGATGTCTGGATATCCGTTCAAGTGTCTTGAATTTGGAGAAGAATGCCCCTGTGCTTTCGCCATGATAGAGGAAATTGGAATTTTCTCTGTGAAGTATTTCCCATACTTAGCCAAATTTTGGCTATTCAAGTTCATTTTGTACCACCTTCACACGGACTATTCAACATTTAGCCAAGGCTTTGGATGAACTGTGCCTATGGATTTTTCTTCAATTTTGAATTTGGCTTGTGCTATGTAGGACAAATTCCATCCTTGGACAAGGATTTTATTCACTTCCTCTTTATTTTCCTCTTCATCCTTCCTGTTTTCCGTCCAACACTTAGTGAATTCTTCTCCCCAAGGTATCAACACTTAGCCAATTTTCTCATCCTCTCCTTGGGCAGACTTCACATGAGCTTGGATGTTTTCTCTCTCGGCCTAAGTCAGACTTCAAGCCACTTTGGACAAACATCTCTAGGGAGAAGCCGAACTTTCTCTAGCACTTACCATCTTTTCTCTTATACTGGGGCGAACTTTCTCAACACTGTCATTTCTTTTCTTGGTCTAGGTCGGACTTTACATCATGTTTGCCATTGTACTTGGCGGATCTTATGGATGTTCGGACATACCTTCTCCAAGAAAAGTCGGACTTTGTAAAGGTTTGGACATGATGTGCTTGGGCAAAGTCAGACTTTCTTGTGCCGGACATCTTCACCTTGGGCGGACTTGAAGCTTGCCTTTCCATCCATTATTTTGTCCAAGGCATTTCATATTTTTAAGTATTTGGAAATAAAATATTAAAATATTAAAATATTTTAATTTATTTCCAACCTGTTCGTGTTGGACCCATGGCTATTTTGATTTCCTCTCCATTTTCTCAGGCTAAAAGTTTATTTTCCAATTTTATTCCCATTTTCGTCTAGCCAAGTCAAAACTTAAGCCATTCCGTCAACAATTTTTTTGCCAGATCCCTATTTTTCTTTGCCATGGCGAACTTTTAATTGTATTGAGCCTATTTTCTTCTGCCAAAGTCAAATTTTCTCTTGCTTAGTCGAATTTTTCTAGGCAAAAATCCTGTCTGGATGTCTTCATCGGGCGAATTTCTTTGACGCTTGACAAATTTCCATCTTTCTTTTGGCCAAAGGCGATCCTTCCTTTCTCCCTGCCTTGTGCATTTTTCTCTGGCCAAAATTGTCAATTTTTCCTCTAGACATCCAAGACTTTTAGGCAAAATTTAAATTTCCCTTCGCTTTTGTGCTAGGCACACTTCATTTCATCCTTTGCCATAGCCTAACTTCTTTAGCACTTGTCCTTTCAAACTTGGCACTTAGCCTCTCGAGAACGTCATGATTCCTAGCCAAAATCTCCATTTTTCATCCTTTAGCCTCTATACTTAGGCAAATATTCGAATTTTTCCTTGGCTAGGTACCAAACACTTAGCAAAAAATAATTATTTTCTCCCTTGATAGGCCATGGCGGACTTTCCAACCCTTTTGGACAAGTATGGCGGACTTCTTTGACACCTTGGACAAGCATCTTGGACGTCCCTCTTTTCTAGGGCGGACTTAAAAGGATCTTAGCATTTGTCTTAACATTTTATCCTTTGGAAATGATTTTCCACCTTTTTAGGCTCTCACACTAAGCAAAATTTCGAAATTTTCCTTGGTAGGCATCAATACTTAACAAAATTTTTGATTTTTTTCCTTCTCATGTGCCTAGGCGGACTTTGGAAGGTCTTTGGCCAAGTCCCACCTTTCAAGGGCGGACTTTACACTATCCTTGCCAAAGCGTGGCGGACTTCTTAAGCATCTTGGACGTCCTTTCTTGTGGATGGCAGACTTTGGAGGGGGCTAGGATATGCAAGGCGGACTTTAAGACTTTTTGGCACCTCCTCCTTTGATGCTGGGCGGACTTTCAAGCCCTTTGGCATGTGCATGGCGGACTTTGAAGAGTCCTAGGATATGCTCTCTCAAGGCTGGCGGACTTTGGAAGATCTTAGGACATTCATACCTTCTTCCGTCCCTCATTTCAAGGACCTTTCTCATGGCGAATTTCAGACTTAGCCATTTATTTCATGAATCTCATCTTTTTGAGTTGATTTTCTGTGACTTTTTGCTTCAGATCTGATTGATCTTGAACTGGTTTTGACTGATTTTTCCAGAATCTGATCTGATTTTTCATGCTTTTCACTTTGTTTTTCCAGATTTTTCAATGATTTTTCAATTTTCTATTTGATTTTCTGAGTGATTTTTCGATTTTCTTGGACTTCTGAGTGCATTTTTGGAATTTGAGACCTTTCTAAATATAGAAACTTTCCAAAAATAGAAACTTTCTAAAAAAGAAAAAGCAAAACCCTAAAAAATAGGAAACCCTGTTTGGTCCAAAAATGCCAAAAATGAAAAAGCGAAAAAGCAAGATTTCCTAAAAAGTAGGAAGTCTCAGAATTGGCCGAATTCACAGGCGATCTTTGTTTCCTAGGCCTTCTGAGCGCTTCCATGACGTCTACGCACTGATTCAAGCATGAATTACTGACTTGGCTCGGGTAACTCTCGGCAAACTGACTTGAAACTCTCAACAAGGTGATCTCACGAAACCGTTGCAAGGAGACAAAACCCTAAAAACTAACAGGCAACTGGGGGTCCCCATTGGCGATGGGGCGATGTGTGAAAAGGTCACAACAGGTGGCAACACAACCTCTGAGCTTTTGTCAGCCCTCCCAAGCTGCATATAACTATGCATACCAAAAACTCCACAAAACAATCATGATGATTATGAAGACATTAGAAAAATCTGTCTCTTGGATCTTTGAAAGATTTTATCAGCTTTCTAATTAAAATTCTACATATATTCATTTTCTCTTGGAACAAAGCCAAGAAGGAGCCTTAGAATTTTTAATTCAGCTGTAAAAGGAGCACTGGGATTTTCCAAATGGAATTGTGTAAGCACTAGCAAAGAAGAAATTGAAGCTGTATAAGAGGAGAGAGATGTGGACAGAGGGATAATGAGACAAAAAGCACAGATGAAAATAACACAGTAGTGGAGCCCTAATTCACTAGGGCAATGTACAATCAGAAAGTGCAGGTCCCAGGTATGCATAAGACTAGAGAGTGTCGAATCTCAATCAAGGTATGGCTTCTAACCATGCCCATTGACCTAATGTTAGAGCCCATCTCTTTCCTACCTATTATAGAATTCAGATTCCCACTCAAGCTTATTATGTTGCTGGGATTTGCAACATGAATGCTTAGATCAAGGTTTCTTTGTTTCGTGTTCTTAATAGATATTTTATTATTCAAGGCCCTCAGAATGCTTCAATGAGTGGGTATAGTGCACCTATGGGAATCAGAAAGCAGCCTTAGATGGCCCACCAGCTCCATGGGAATGTGGCTTCTCCTTTAGAATATACCCCTAGCCATACTTTAAGCCCCAAAGGAAGCCATCCCCTGCTCTCAAAAGACTAATGGATTACCTACTTATGATCTGACTTTTCTTGCTAATAACTGATGACTCACTCTCCAGCAAATACATGAGTATTCAATAGAAAGGGATCAATAATTGGAATCCCTGTGGATAACTGCATTGCTAATGTGGTGCACTGTGTTCAACAGAAGCAAAATTGAATTGATGCACTTGAAAAATGTGTGGAGCTCTTACATACTAACATCCAGCAGAACAAATAGAGGCTTGAAGCAATTGAAAAGCTCTTGTTACCTGAAAATGCAAAAAGGAGATTTGCTGAAATGTTGCAATACAGTGTGGGGCTACTCCAAACCTCTAAAGGTAAGCTGTTCAGGCAGGGAGCTAGTTGAAGCTACCACTGGAAGCTTAGAATGGAAAGTTCCAATATTAGCTCTCATGCTGTACTGGCCACTCCCAACTGGCAGCATGGCAATGAGGAGTGAGGACAATCACAACATCAATGCTTTAAAGAGAGCACCCAACTAAGTTACTAACAATGTACTTAAGGACATTGTTCCCTAGGGGAAGAATGGTTTTCTGACAAGGTACTTAGCAGTCACTGCAGAAAATCTAATAAATGGTTATCTTTCTAAAGATAAATGACACTAGGCTGTATGTTTTTTTGGTAGCTAGGGAATGCCTGGGTTCATAGACAATAAGGCTAGAATGTTATTGACTTATTGGTAAATACTAAATAGTAAAGACAGAAAATGGTATAGAAGCTGTTTTTTATGTGGGTTCTAATGATTGTTTTAAAGGTCTTACGCTTTATAGTACTCTTATAAAGATAACAGACAAATCTTCCCTGCATGATGGGGGCTTACAACTTCCATTCTGTTGAGAATTGGCAAGTCTGTATCCGAGACTTGCAGGTTCAGCCGAGTCTGACAGCCGAGACTAGCAGATTAGACCAAGTCTGACAGCCAAGACTTATGATTCTGCTGAGAGTCATGAGTCCTGCCTGTCAGACTTGGCTGAGTCAGCCAATAAAACAAAATCAACTCAAAACTTAAAAAAAAAAACCATTATAAATATCATACTTTTCAGAAAAAAAACTGTATGAAGGTTTTTTTTTTGTTTTTTTCAATATATCATATTAGTATTTTTGATTGCTGAGATTTGCCAAGATTAATCACAATGTTGAAGCCTGAGTGAAAAATTTGCTCACTGAGTCTGAGTCTCAACGTTCATGAATCAAGCTTGCTCATCTGGAAGAGCTTGTCTTGCTATTTTGTTAGTTGATTGCAATATATTGAAGTATTCATTTGATAAACTTTTCCTAAAGCATCTTGCATTGAATAGAGATTGCAGAAGAATATGGAAATGAGTGTACACTACTTTGAAAGAAGGGTTAGAATTATTTGTTCATTTTCAGTTTTGACTTCACAGTCTGAAAGCTGAAGCCACAATTGCTTGAACCTGGACACATAATCTCATATGCATCCAAAGTCACCTGCATCAAGTATCACCAGCCAAGTTTCCCATTGATGAGCTTGAGTGGTGTTTTGTTTGGAAA
Organism: Sequoia sempervirens; assembly: GCA_007258455.2. Taxonomy (NCBI): domain Eukaryota; kingdom Viridiplantae; phylum Streptophyta; class Pinopsida; order Cupressales; family Cupressaceae; genus Sequoia; species Sequoia sempervirens. Next base: position 39,553 of record VDFB02093665.1, on the reverse strand, counting down.
ATAATGTCTTGAAAGTTTCCTGAGATGAATAGAGATCATCAATTCATTTAATGTCAAACCTTAATTCCCAAGAAATTTTTCTTCCTTCATGTCATTAATTAAATAACTTTTTATTCTTCTCATCATTCAATGGTACAGTTTCTGTCCCTGTTGTGATCCACCAAAGTTCTTTGTTCTTCATCAAGTCCTTGTGGAATGAGAATAAATAATAATTGGAATTTCTGTGCAACAATTTAGGGCGATTGGACATCATATTGGGGAAGATGTATAAGAAGGAAGAATGTGCTGAATCTGATAATGCAAACATATAGTATGCAGAAAAACACACCAAAAAATGCAACCAAAATTTATTATCATGATACTAAGTTATACCTCCTGTGGTTTCTGAAATCAGAAACTATTGATCATCCTGTCTGAAAACTATTCAATAGAAAAATACAAATTGGCCTTCTAAATGCAAAAAGCATGAAAAGAGAGCTAATTTCAAGAAACAATTGTGTTGAAAACAGCTTATGGACTAATGAGAGAATCCTGATTGAAGATGTAGGTGCCAGTACAAGACTGCAGATGTCGAGGGCTAGTTTGTTAGCCGTCCCCCGTAGTCAGCATACAATGCCTTTATTATGCTTTATTAATATGGTTGTATTCAACTATGTATTAGTTGATAATAGGAGGTATTTTCCACAGCTGTCAAATTATGATATTGCTATCAGGATTCAACCGTGTAGTTTCGAGTCAAACTCATTGACCCATGTTTCATGAGTAGTGGTTCACCGGAACCCATCTCTCATGATATCGAATGGTCCACTTAGCACTCATTGCATCTAGGTGATGCCTCAGAGGTGAAGCATCGGTCCCCCTGAGGTCACCCATCCCGCATTGCTCCAGCCTGCCGCTTTAACCAGGGAGTTTTCCAATGTTGAGCCTCGCGAGTTGTTACCCTATTTGCAAAACCTTCAGCAAGTGTTGTTACCCTATTTGCAAAACCTTCAGCAAGTGTTTGCCTTTATGAACCATTCATTATAGAGCCCCTTTAGCTCATCAATTGATAAGTAGGAGGTATTTTCCACAGCGTGTCAAATTATGATATTGCTATCAGGATTCAACCGTGTAGTTTCGAGTCAAACTCATTGACCCATGTTTCATGAGTAGTGGTCCGTCCCGGGAGGTCACCCATCCCGGTACTGCTCCAGCTCAAGTGCGCTTAACCAGGGAGTTTTCTCCAAGGTTAAGCCTGCTTGAGTTGTTACCCCATTTGCAAAACCTTCAGCAAGTGTTGTGTCTTATGTATTAGTTGTCCAACTAAGAATTAATTGTTGCCAAAGATGATCAGCCACTTGGGTCAAAGGCAACAGATGCTAAGGATCAGACTACTTTCTTTGATTACACAAAGTTTATTTAAAGAGCTTGATGGTTGCCAAGCAGAACACAACCATCTATCAATTACCTGAAAGTTGACAAACAATTAATACATAGTTGGACAACAATTTATACATTGTCAGACAATTAACACATAGTTGGATACAACCATATTAATAAAAGATAATAAAGGCATTGTATACTGATTATATCCCTGGCAGCTATCTCAAGCCCATCTTCCTAACCGCCCACTTAGTCGAAAAGGGACAACCCCTTGGAAAAAAGCCCCTGGTTCCCAATATGACATGCTATTTGGGACTTAAGCTCCTCTCAGGCACTGGGGCTCTCAATGTGATGTAGTTGGCTATGTCTCAGATGCAGAGTGGCTGTGTCAAACTTTGTGCCAAATGGAGTGGCTCCACATGGGTGGCATGGAAATGTTGACTGCCTTAGGAGGCAGATGAGATTTTCAAATAAAAATTGAAGCAATGAGCAATCCAAAAGCTACATGAAGGGGGGTGGAATGTGTTAGCAGAACCTTAAGGTGTTTCATGGAGAGGGATATCACCTTGAAGTCCCCTCCTCTCATGGGGCAGCATTGACTAATTTATTTTGTTTTCTGAAAAGATAGCTTTTCCATAAGCTTCACGCGTCTTCATGATTTCTATTTTTGTATTTTCAAAAAGTGTTGCCTAAAGTTCTTAATTTGCTTTTCTCTTCTTTTTTTCCAATTCAAATTAAAATTTTCAAAAAGTAAGAAATCTTGCATTTTCCCAATTTTAAAAATAAAACATGGGGAGTTTTATTTTAATGCAATGAAAAACTACATCAGCCTTCTTTCTCAATCATTTCCCAAGAAACTGGGGTGATCTAGGTGGGAGCTCAAAACCTAGAGGACTATAGTGTCTTTGTTGTTCCTGCATCAACATTTCTGTTACCACATGATGATGTAGGTGCTAGATCTCAGACTCAACTTTGATACCTTGCCTTGTGGGATTAAGCCCCCATGTTTATTTTGATGCAGCTCCTCTGTAATTGACAAAGGACATTCACATGTGGAAGAGCAACTGTCCATCTTCCATTATAATTAATTTGATTTCTTGACCACCAACTATATATGTACACACATAGATTTAGATATAGAAGAGAGACACCTGTTTATCTCCTTTGAGAAAATATCATTAACAAAATGTTCAAATTGATAAAAACTTATATTATAGTTGTATAAACATCTTTGGAATTTAAGGATGAATGTTATTTATAGTTTTGATTTCTTACTCAAATCATTTTTGCATATGATATATCCAAATTCTGGTGATTTCAATATTCATGTAATGCCCCCAAATATCTCTTGAAATGAAAGACTATCCCCTGAATTTCATTGTGCTAAGTCCATTTATGTAATAACCTGACTAAAATATCATGCAAATAAATTGGTATTTAGAGCAAATATTATTTAAATCCCTTCTACAGATATTGTTTATATTGGGTTTAGATGCTTTAACTAGTTCTAACAAAAAGCCCTAATTGTTAGGGTTAAGGTGCCATCCACCTTTTAAATCTTATGTCATGCTTCCAACATCCTTGGAAAGTGTCTCTAGGTGTTAGTTTTATGATCAGATGCAATGCACAGAAAACTAATTCAAAATCAGACACAATAACACAGCAGATACCCTGGGAAAACCCTCCTCTTGAGGGAGAAAAACCCAGCAACAATATATCACTTATATATTGAAACAATAATGAAGTCACTTTTACAATAGAGGTCGATATGAAGGCCTAACACATGCACTCCAATCTGATGCAGTGGAATATCAGATTGATGATAATCTCAGCCAACTATATAAATCGATCTCCTCTCAATGATAAACTCAAACTGCTTTAGAAGGAATTCACACTTCAAAGAATGATATCGAACTTCTCAAAGTAATGCTGAACAATGGAAATGCCAATGAATATATATACAATTTAGAGAGGAAGAGTCGTGTCTCTCCATGACAAGTCGGCCTAAATAGAAGGATGAGTCTCATCAATAAAACATAACCAATTGCAACTCTTCAAGGGTTCGGCCTTAAAGCAAATCGTGCCACTTGAATTCGCGCCTCAAGATGAAGAGATGTCGGCCTTGATAAAGAGACGACTTTTCAATAACAAATATTCAATCTCATTTAATGAAAGACGCGACTTTTCAAAATGTCTTAAGTCGGCTCCAAAAAAAAATATAAGTATAATTTAAATAGCCGTTTAGGCTATATTTCAATTATCTTCATACTCGGATCTGGAAGGAGCAGCCCATCGCTGCTATAACATCAACACTCCCTCTCAGCAAGGGATGATACTTCCAGCTACACAAGACATATCACCTCATTGTGATGTCTACCACCATGGCTACAACCATAAGTGAAAAGAAGAATATCACCTCATCGTGATATCAGATATCACCTCAACATGATATCAACCATAATGGCTACAACCATGTATGGTATGTACAAGTGTTCATCACTTGCGTGATGTTGTCACCTCAACATGACTTTCACCATGGCTCTCCCAGAGGGTGAAACACAAGTACAAAAAGTCATCGCGGACTCTCTCACGTGATGCTGTCATGGAGTCACACACATGACATCCACCATGACTCTCACAAAGGGTGGAATCAAGGGATTTCACCTCGAATTTCTCTTATCGAGAAGAACTCATTAATCAAGGGATTTCACCTCGAACTTCTCTCATAGAGAAGAACTCGTTAGACAAGGGATTTCACCTCGAACTTCTCTCATAGAGAAGAGCTCATTAATGAGGATCACTGATATTGAGACTCTTTCTCAGTTAAGGCTGGATTCTCCACCATACCAAACTTATCTCGAAAGTACACAAACTTTATTCTGGAGAGAGGCTTGGTGAGAATGTCTGCCGTCTACTCATCAGTGCTGATATACCTCAACTGTATAGCCTTCCTCAATACCATATCTCTAATATAGTGGTATTTTATCTCAACATGCTTGGTTCTGTCATGAAACACAGGATTGACAGAAAGCTTCACACAACTCTGGTTATCACAATGAATGATAGTAGGTAACATTGATTGTCCAAACAATCCTGCAAGGAGCTTATGAAGCCACACTGCTGCCCGAGCTGGCATACAAGCTGCAATATATTTTGCCTCTGCTGTACTCAATGCTACAGATGACTGCTTCTTGCTGCACCAGGATATCATAGCAGACCACAAACTGAAGCAACATCTAGAGGCGCTCTTCCGATTTGTGACACATCCTGCCCAATCAGAATCAGTATAACCATGCAACTCCAAGTCAGCATCTGAAGAATATCTCAACCCATATCCAACTGTGCCACGCAAGTATCTCAAGATATGTTTAGCTGCAACAAGATGTATCTGTCTCGGTTCACAAATGAACTGACTAAGTGCACTCACAGCATAACAGATATCTGGTCTAGTGTTAACTAAATACATCAAGGACCCAATCAGCTATCTGTACATTGTAGGATCCACCAAGTCTGAACTAGCTGCAGCCTCCTTCAATTTATGTAGGTTGGTCTCCATAGGTGTAGCCATGGATTTGCAATCCATCATACCAAACCTCTTAAGTATATCAATGGTGTACTTCCCTCGACTTAGGATCATTTCATTTGGTTTCTGCCAAACTTCTAAGCCAAGGAAGTAGTGCATAAGTCCAAGGTCTTTCATCTCAATCTCAGAGGCCAACTCTTTCTTACATTTGATGATCAAGTGCTCTTCTCCAGTAAGTATCAAATCATCAACATATAAAACCAAAATCAATGCTTCACCATTAATTACCTTAAAGTATAGATTAGCATCATTCTTCAAGAAGCCCAAGCTTGAAAGGTAACGATCAATTCTTTCGTACCATGCACGAGGAGCCTGCTTAAGACCATACAAGGCCTTCTTCAGCTTGCAAACATGAGACTCCTTCCCATGTACCTCGAACCCATCAGGTTGCTCGATGTAAACTTCTTCCTCAATCACACCATTTAGAAAAGCTGTCTTCACATCCATTTGATGAATCTTCCATCCTCTAGATGCAGCAATGGCAATGATGGTCCTAACAGAAGTTTAGCGAGCAACAGGAGCAAATGTTTCTTCATAATCAACTCCCTCTTTCTGTGAAAACCCACGAGCCACGAATCTTGCCTCGTACTTCTCTATGCTCCCATCAGCTGCATGCTTGATCTTGAAGAGCCATTTCAAAGATACCACATATTTGCCTTCGGGTCTAGGAACAATGTCCCAAACATCATTCTTGAGAATTGATTGGTACTCCTCTGCCATAGCATCTTTCCAAACTTGTTGACTGGAAGCTTCTTCCACACTAAAAGGCTTAGACTCAATAATTTGACTAATCAAGGCAACATAACTGGAGAACTTATGTGGCCTTTTACTTTCTCTAAATGTACCTCTAGGAGCTGCGAACCTTTCAGCCTCTTGCATAGTTTGTCTAGCCCAAAGAGGTCTCTTTCTTTTAATCACAATATCGGTAGGCCCATCAGTAGGTTCCAAGGGGTCAACTGGATCAACATCTTCCTTTGGTTCGGAAGTCTCCCTCTGAATCTCAGGAGTATGGTCAATTTCCATATCCTGAGGAGGCGCATCATAGTCAATCTTCACATGAGTTCCCTTGGATCTTCTAAATGCAACATCTTTCTCGAATGTGACATCTCTACTTATTTCAATCAGCTTCTGACCTAGAACATATATCCTGTAGGCTTTTGATGTCTCATTGTAGCCCACGAATATTCCCTTCTTGCCAGAAGGCTCCAACTTAGTTCTCTTCTCTTTTGGAACATGAACATAGACAGGACATCCAAAGATCCTCAAATGACTAACCTCGGGCTTCTTCCCTGTAAAGGCTTCTTCCAGAGTCATATTCTCCAAGATCTTGTGAGGACTTCTATTCTGTACATATACTGCAGTCCTAGAAGCTTCTGCCCATAAGAAGGTTTGCAGATCCTGGTCATGAATCATGGCTTTTGCTGCTTCCACGATCGTCCTGTTCTTTCTCTCTGCAACACCATTCTGTTGTGGATTATAGGGGACACAAAACTCCCTCTTAATCCCAGCATCAATACAGAAATTTTGGAAGCTACCAGAGGTGTATTCTCCTCCATTATCAGATCTGAGGATCTTGATTCTTTTACCAAAAAGATTTTCTACAAGAGCTTTGAACTCCTTGAACCTTTCTAACACTTCCTCAGACTCTTTCGTTTTCAAAAAATAAATCCAAGTCTTTCTAGAGTGATCATCAATAAAAAGAACATAATACAAGAAACCACTCGAAGAAGGAACAGACATAGGTCCACATAAATCAGAATGAATAAGGTCTAAAATACGCTTAGATCTACTTTCTCTACTATGGAAAGGAGCTTTTGAATTCTTAGCCATAGCACATCCTTTGCAAGTTCCTTCATGCTCCTGATTGAACTTAGGAAGTCCCGTGACCATCTTCTCCATGATAGGTAAGGCTCGGAAGTGGAGGTGAACCAATCTTCGATGCCACAGATCACACAGGCTTGAAGAATCATGAACTAATGCTTGTAGAGGACGTGTACATAGCCTATAGAGGCTTTCATGTCTAACACCAATTACTCGAGCATCCTTGAAACTGGAATTCTCCATCCACACAAGAACTGTGCCTTTGGAGAAGGCAACTTGATATCCTTTATCTTCTAGAGCTGAAATGGAGATGAGATTGCGCTTGAATCCTGGAACATAAAGAACATCTCTCAACTGAAGTGTAATGCTGGAATCCAAATGAAGAGTAGAGGTCCCAATACCTTTCACGGAGTAGCCAGCATCATCTGTTATAATAACTTGTTCGGAAGAATCTTTCTCCACCAAACTTGATAAGTGCTCCTTAAATCCGGTGATGTGTCGAGAAGCACCACTGTCGATCAGCCAAGTGTTGGTATCTGTAGGTACATTGCTTGACAATGCTGAATAGAACAAGTATTCACATGAATCCTTCTGTGGAGAAGCATCATCAACATCTGCAACGGTGGCTTGTTGCTTAGGTCTAGATGGACAATGCTTAGCAAAGTGGCCAAACTTATCACACCTAAAGCATTGAATCTTGGACATGTCTCTCTTCTTCTTGAAGGCAGGGGCATCATCATTTCCCTTATCTCGATTCCTCTTGAAGAACCCTTTCTTTCCATCTTTTCCTTTCTTCTTCGAGGCATGGCAGGCGAGAACATGAATATCTTCATTCTTTGAACTTTGACCAACACCTCTAGCCACCAACCTTGATTCTTCTTGAATGCAGTCTGCCCTTAGCCGATCAAACTTAGGCAATTTTGATCTTGCACTGATTCCTTGAATATAGGATTCCCAAGACAAAGGAAAACCATTGTGAGTAAGCATGGTCAAGTCTTTGTTGTCAACCATATGGCCAATTGTCGAGAGCTGATCTCTCAAATCTAAAATCCTCATGAAGTATGCAATCACTGATTCTCCTCTCGCCATCTTCACATGGTGTAGTTGTTGCTTCAGTGCAAGTGCCCGGCTGGTATTGTTGATTTCGTACATTTCTTCCAATGTTTTAAACATGTCTCTTGCCGTCTTCAATTTAGAGACAATAGGAACGATATGATCCTTAACAGAATCAACCAACATTTTCATTGCCTTGATATCTTTCTTCTTGCACTGCAACTTCTCTTCTTCCTCCTCAGGTTTAGGAGCATTTGACTCTACAAACTCACCCAAGTCATTCTCTTGTAAGGTAAGCATGATCCTGAATCTCCAGGATGTGAAATTGGATGCTCCTTCGAGTCTATCCTCAATCTTCAGCCCATTCACCATCTTGACTAAAGTAGAGATAGACAAAAAAATATAAATAAGAGAATAGAGTATCGTTGTAAGGACAAATCTGATCACGATCTCCTCAAACCCGCTCTGATACCATGTTAGTTTTATGATTAGATGTAATGCACAGAAAATTAATTCAAACTCAGATACAATAACAAGTAGATACCCTGGGAAAACCCTCCTTTTGAGGGAGAAAAACCCAACAACAATATATCACTTATATATTGAAACAATAATGAAGTCACTTTTACAATAGAGGCCGATATGAAGGCCTAACACATGCACTCCAATCTGATGTAGTGGAATATCAGATTGATGATAATCTCAGCCAACTATATAAATCGATCTCCTCTCAATGATAAACTCGAACTGCTTTAGAAGGAATTCGCACTTCAAAGAATGATATTGAACTTCTCAAATTAATGCTGAACAATGGAAATGCCAATGAATATATATACAATTTAGAGAGGAAGAGTCATGTCTCTCCAAGACAAGTCGACCTGAATAGAAGGATGAGTCTCATCAATAAAACATAACCAACTGCAACTCTTCAAGGGGTTGGCCTTAAAGCAAATCGTGCCACTTGAATTCGCGCCTCAAGATGAAGAGATGTCGTCCTTGATAAAGAGACGACTTTTCAATAACAAATATTAAATCTCATTTAATGAAAGACGCGACTTTTCAAAATGTCTTAAGCTCCAAAGAAAATATAAGTATAATTTAAATAGCCGTTTAGGCTATATTTCAATTATCTTCATACTTGGATCTGGAAGGAGCAGCCTGTCGTTGCTATAACATCAACACTAGGCACATAGGGTGTATTGGAAAAATATTTTTGTAATATATTCATAAGGAGTGATGGGTTCCACTAGCAATGGTAAAGGTGATTTGTGGACATAAATATTTAATATTGTTTTCCCCACATGTTGATACCTAAAATAGAATAATAAAAGATAAAGGAAAGGACAAATGAGTGACTGTTGGGATTCTCCAAGTGGGAGCTCAGAATGAGGCAACAGGTGTCTCTTGGTATTCCGCCATTTATTGCATTTATTGTAATGTTTATCTCCCAAGTTTGGGCGCCCAAGTTGGAGGAAAGTATTGGAGACAAAACCAATGTCTTTTCACATTCTGAGGAGGTAATCCAAGGGCTGGGGACGTTTGGAATGAAGGTTCATCTTTGGGAGCCATGTTTGGGGCTTAAGATGCCTTCACAAGTCTATAAATTTAGCTTCTTGGATGTAGAAAATATGTGCAACAGTTGGATGTAGAGTTTCACTGCAGGAACAAGGACAGGTCGAGGCATAAGGAGGTTGTTCACAAATGCACAGGGGCTGCCATAGTGGAGGCAAAGAGGAGAATGGAAGTGAATGTATTGTAATCTCTTTTATTTGACGATAATGCATACTTGGCCTCTCTTCTTGGTGGAGTTTTTTTCCACAAGGGTTTCTCCATGTAAATCCTGTGTTATAAGATGCTCTTGTGTTGCTGATTTGTGCCTTATTTCTGCTATCTTATGGTGATGTTATTCTTTATATATTGCTATTATAAGTTCACTGAAGATTGTGTTATTAATCATGTCATGTTGCCTGATTTTTGGCATCATAAGAAGATAGATCTAATCATGGTATTTCCATATTAAGGCAACTTAATTTTCAGATTTGCATATAAGTTTCATATTTTCATGTTGTTGTAGTCCAAGCCTTGTATCTCATCCATTGAATTCATATTTGGATAGAGATTGAATTTCCTAACAATTGTTATAAGTGCTTGCTTATTTCTCATCACTAATTTCTCTTCCATAGTTTATGCATTGACCATGACAATAACCCTAATGGTTATTTTAAGTTAATAATATCTAGGGCAGTGATTATTTTTAGATAGCTTCAAATAAACCAGAATTTTTCTTCAAAAATCCAAATATTTAACTTTAATAGTTTATTATCAGCTTTAATGTTAACCCCAAATGCAACAAAATCCCGGTTCCCCATGGGCTTATAAAATATAAACCCCTCAGATCTCCTAAGAGAAAGAAAAATATGGCTTCAGATTAATAATAGAGTCCAAATGATATACAAGCACACAACAACAATAACATGAAACAATAGCTGCAACCTTAGCAAACAACATTGAGAATGACACTACAATAGCTTACAAAGGTTTGCTGGTATGCATTGCAAATAAGATCCATATCCATGGAGCTTTTTGATGACCTCTAGGTGAGAGCATCCGATCAGCCAAAGGGATTTAATCCTTCAACTTGCAAAACTGAAGGGTTCCCATCCTTTGGTTCTTTGCAAATCTGAGGGTTTTTGTCTTTGGATCTGACACCTTTGAACACACAACTTTGAGTAGTATTTGTTAGGGTTTCATGTAAAATAATTGTTCATAATCTCCATAATGAAAATCCAGCAAGATATATCCTTCAATGCATTGGAACGGCCTGGGGAAGAGATCCACAACGGATATGAGATCCACCAAAACAATGGCTAAGATCTATGTAAAGACCATGGGTGGCTATAGATGCAACCACCACATTAATGACACCTAAGCAACAGGTGATTGGTTGAGGTGTGCAAGCAAAATAGCTCTTATTTTTTTGCTTAAGATTTAAATTTTCCTTCTTCATCACTCACTTGAAATTGGGCATGAATTTGTGCCATTGAGAGTTGGCTATTGTTTTTGGGTGGGAAAATTCCTTTTGGAGAAGTTGTGTGGTCAATGGCCATTAATGGCACTCCTAGTTGTGTAGGGGTAGTCAGGATTCAAGAATGAATAGGGTAAAAAGGTGGGAATGTTGGAGTCTAGAGGACTAGGGTACTGTTGGTACCGTGTGACTCCTACCACTCATCGGGGATTGAGGATGAGGCATACTGATACAAGGAAGTCCAACTCTTTGACAAGGCAAGGGAAATAAGTGGGGGTCAAGGAAAAGGGATGCTAGGATGGATAAGTTTGATACTTCAACAAGAGTAGAGGAGAAGTGGAGTTGGGTGTGTAAATTCAATCAAATCTGTATCAGAATGGGATCCTAAAACTAAGAATAAACTAAGGTCAGAGATTCTAAGTGATAAATTCTAAGACAAATACGAATTTTCTGAATACTTCTCTTAATGCAGAATGTACTGAATGCAGAACATTAATAAATTTCGATGATCTGCATAAGAATGGACTCATCTTTTGTAGTAGGGAGACCCGCCTCCAAGGGACACGTCTCTTGAGAGGACGTGTCTCCACACTTGGAGACACGTCCGCTCAAGGGACGTGTTCCTTTGAGCGCGCGAGTTCCATATCCAAGGGACACGCCTCTTGAGAGGACGTGTCTCCACACTTGGAGACACGTCCGCTCAAGGGACGTGTTCTTTTGAGCGCGCGGGTTCTTGTAGCCGATAACCATTCAAGTTTAAACAGATTTAACAAATACGTGCCTTCACACATGGCGTCTATGAATTCAGAACTTTATTCAAAGCGTATTTTGAACATCATCTATTTGAATTCGATTTTATACATGCTTTATAAAATCGATTACTTATTTCCAGAAATATTAAAGAGCAATAGATCTTGTATAAACAATGATGATGCTTATAGCAATCATTGTTTATATCAGACCTAAGCTATCATTCATCAACAGGGTGGAAAGACATGCTAGTATGAAGTTTGGCAGTTTGGCGAGAACCAAGGAGAAATCAGACTTAGGCATAAAGGCATGTCTGGACAATGAACTCCAAAAGTCTGACAACTTGCAAAAAGTTAAAGATGTGAACAACAAAACATTGGCAGACATTTGAGGGATGACGATGAACCATATTTAGGGCTTGGTTTAGCTTGTTGAAGATGGGGATTGGCCTTTTGTTCCACAAACACAAATTGATTGAAAATGAAATATTACAAGTCCACCTTTCCCAAAAATTGCTTGCCCTCAAGCAATGCAAATACATGTGTTCTACATTTCCTAAATCTTCCTAAGGAACCCCCTTTGTAGGTAGATACTTCCCACAAAACAGTTGATTTGTGATGGCTCCACATCCTGTATTTTTCACCCTTGTGACAATGATGGCATCTATTTCCCTGATGAGCAATGCTCCATCTTTTCCCAAACACAGCCATTTAACCCCTGTTGATTTTTGTTTTGAAATATATTCTTTCAAAATTTCTACTACTCTTTTATTAACCTTTTTTGTTTATCCAATCACTAACAACTGATAAACTTATGCTAGGGATAAACTCAACATCTGTCAAATGAGATAATTCCTACCAACAGTAGTTGACAAGTCTGCTCTCTCTATCACAAGCCCTGATATATATCATTGAGCGTTAGTAGTTATACTTGAATGCTTTGGGTAAGGTCTCATCAATGCTTCTCTTGCTGAAGGGGAACTTGGAATTACAAGGTGATGTGTACTTCCATAAATTTCCGGTCTATGAGGCTGATCGATAATATGTAAACACTCAGCTCCTCACCATTGTATCTTAAAAACTTGCCACTTGCAATCAATTGCTAAATATACATTATCCCTGTATTTTGTATAATTATGATTTAACAATTCCAACAATATGGGCAGACCATTGCACACAATATACATTTGAAGTATCAAAGAACTTGTTAGGCACAACGGCTGTATAGAATAGGCTGCTTGCATATTCATTCCCTTTGAGTGATCAAGTCTTGCACGATTTTTAATAATTGGAATTAAAGTAGGGAGACATGCATACACTTGTGATAAGGAATTGCCTTTTATAAACATGGCTACAAGAGTAATTACCCCATAATGTCCTTAAATCAGGTGAGGTTTGAGTTTCACCAAAACAGGCCTGATCGACAAAGTCTCCTTGTCATAAGTAGAAACACTATCTTCTGAATGTTTGGACTTCATGCTAAAACACCACATTCTACCACACATGGATGCAAGGAATTTGAAAAGTGAAACATGAGGTGTGACATGGTTACTTTATTACAATTATCAAAAACTTCTCAAGTTCTATCTATCTCTGCAAAGGCTCCTTTCTTTGTCATGTCAGTTGAGGGTGCTGCCGCATATGAGATTTTTTTAACAATCCTTCTATGATGGCTGCATAAATTCAAGAATCTCCTCAATAGGGTTGGTGCAATAGTGAATACCCAAACCAGAAAAATTCGAGCTCACTTCCAATTCACTTGCATGCCTGGAGCAATAATAGCATGGCTCAAGCCTAGAACATTAATGTAATTGAGCTCACATTTAATTTTTTTTGACAAATAGAGCTTGTGGCTTTAAAATCTCACTGATCAATTTTCGGTGCCTTAGATGATCCTTCTATGCTTTGCTACACGCCCATAAATATTATGAAAATAGAGCCTCTCAACCACCCACTAAATACCTGATTTACCCTAAATTGGGAAGTGACTGGTGCATTAATCAATTTGAATGCCATGATCAAGAACTCACAGTGAGCCATGAGGCATCTGAAAGATGTCTTGTGCATATATCCCTGTCAAACACAAATTTGATGGTGACTTATTCTCAAATCAATCTTTGAGAAATAAGGGGCGATGATGGCCTGCTTACCACCAATTTCTAATTCTATGTCCTATTGAATTCTTCTATTTAATTATGATCTTGGGAACACATTGTTAAATGCCATACTATGTTGCTCACCATGCAATGAGATAGTATGCATGCTCTCCTTCACTAGCAGCTAGCTCCCCGAGCAACTTATTCACTGCAAGAAGTTATCCTTCCTGTATCTACCTCCATAATTCTATTAGAGACACTTCCAAGCACCAGATCTTGTCCAAATCTAAATTGCTGAATCTATAGAAGGCTACCCATGGAATGTAGCCATTGAACACACATCCATGCTAGTTTCTCCCGCATAGAATTCATCACATACTTCATGCTTTCCCATGGCTAAATTAAGTTGTCTACGACTCTACGTATCCAAGTGCCTGGTATGAGGATGAATTTATGAGCAACAATGATATTAAGCCCATCAAGAATATCGACCTTCATATGTCTCGGCTTACTACCTGGATTCTATACTCTTATGGAAGGATGTGTTTGAACTTTTTCATCTTTCTTGTGATGTTCCCTGGGATGATAACAAATCGGCCCTGATATAGCATGAAGCAACAGATCACTAATATTATCGCAAACTATAGAACTTAAACAAGGAGATAGCTCAACATCCATCTCAAAATGCGAGTTATCAAAAGATATCTTTGCACTTGTCTCAAAAAGCGGGTTATTTGAAAAAGATTGAAAGTTGTTTCTATTTTCCTAAAACTCTATCTCATTGGCCACTTGATTCCCCAAATCGAAATCATAGGAATGTTTAGAGTGGGGGTCCTTTTTTGATGCTTCTATCATCTTTATGACTCAAGAGATTTTTCTCTCATTTGTACAGATATCTAGTACTTCATCAAATTTCATACGTTCCATCTGCATTGCAGATTCCTCCAAGGTTTGCTCTCTTTCAAACTTTTTCAAATCTGATTTTCCTTCCTTCTCATGTTCGACCATCCCAGTTTCTTCTTTGACCCCTTCTAATTTTTCCTCCTCTTTTCCTTCTTCAAGCAGATTGTGCTCACACACATTCATCACCAGTTCAAGTTTCCTCATCTACTTTTTTGGCTCTTCATCTGAGTTCTCTAACACTCCTGTTGAAATTGTTTTAGTTTTTCCTTGGTATTTGTGGCTTAACTCCCATGGTTCATAGCAAGAGAAGCAAAACTTCTTCCTTCTCAGCTCATTTCGGGTGTCTTAATTTCTCTTCTTTGTAAAAATTGGAGGTGTGGTCCTCTGAGGGTGTGCATGCTGCCCCTTCTCTTGTGAACCTTCCTTTGAGTTTCTCTTTTATGCTGCCCTTGAAGATGGTTTACACTTTGGCATTGGTTGTTGCTTTGGTTTTAATTGTTTTCCTTTCAGTTCTGACTTATCTTCTTCCTTTCTCAACTTTCTTAGGTATTTACACATATTTCCTTTTCTTGAAACCTTTAGGAACCTTTCAAACAATAGTGTAGCTTTGAAATCATCCGATTGCTTTTGAAATTCTTTGAAAATCTATGAAACTCTCCTTCTCAATGCCTAATAGGTGCGGAAAGCTTATTCAACTTATTCTGTAGATCCCTATTTTCTATTTTTTGATTGTTCCCCTATCTTTTCTTGTAGAGTGGACTTTTTTTGACCACCTTAACATATTTTTTAAAGGTTAAGGCTGCCCTCACAACTTCAAATTACTTCTGATATTTATTCATTAATCTAGCCATTTCTTCAACAATTGATTCTTCATGAAAGGTGATGGTAATTATAAATGTAATCAAACCTTCTGTCAAATTGAGAGACTAAGGGTTCTAAAGAGATTCTAAGTTCAAGGATTCTATAAAAATTCTAAGTCAGATTTTTCGATTTACATATTTTATTTACTGAATGTGCTGATTGCAGAACATTTATTATTTCGATGTCTGCATATCAAGAGTGGAATCACCTTTTGTATGTAAGGAGACCCGCCTCCAAGGGATGCGTCTCTTGAGAGGACGTGTCTCCACACGTGGAGACACGTCCGCTCAAGGGACGTGTCCCTTTGGGCGCGGGTTTCTCTTACAACCGATCATTCGGTTTAAACAAACTTAGCGTATAAACACACCCTTACACATGGCGGATGTATTACAAGAATTTTGAAATTTAATCAATGCGAATTCTGAACATCATTTAGATAAATTCGATTTTATACATGCTTTATAAAATTCGATTACTTGTTTCTAGAAATATTAAACATGAAGAGTATTTGATCTTATATAAACGATGATGATGCGTATAGCAATCATCGTTTATATCTGACCTAAGCTACCATTCATTAACACTCCCTCTTAGCTAGGGAAGATATTTCAAATCAAATAAGTGGAGATATCACCTTTACACGTGATATCGAAGATAAGGAATGTTTTCTCAAAGTTGTCAAGTCACATGACATTCTTCATAACTCATCTTCATTATGGTATGTGCACTGACATCAAGTCACATGATGTCTACCATAATTCATGGCATATCCACGGATATAAATATCCACCATGATTATCTCTTAAAGATCACAATGATCTTCAGATGATATCAAGTCCCATGATATCCATCAAAGTGTCCAAGAGATACTATCATGACATGTCCACAGATATCAAGTCACATGATATCTATCATGATAGTTTATCATTGTAGAGTCGTCACTTTACAATGTCAAATACAAGTGTTCATTATTAGAAAGATTGTCACCTTTCAATAATGTACATAGGGGGAGTAGGCCCATAAAGTCATGGAGTCACACACATGACAAAAGAGTTTACACATTAAACATCTTTATATATTAGTACAATTTTATAAACAATTTGTATTTCAAACATAAATAACAAATTACATTTCAACCATACCAAGTTTCTTCCTGAAGTGCTCTACCTTGATTCGAGAGAGCTTGGTGAGAATGTCTGCAATTTGATCATTTGTACTAATATACTCCAACTGAATCACTTTCCTTTCCACCATATCTCTTACATAATGATAGGGGATCTCAATGTGCTTAGATCTATCATGAAAGACAGATTTACAGAGTTTGATGCAACTCGACATCACAATGAATAATTGTAGGATTCAAGGGCTCACCAAAGAGTCCCACAAGCAATTTACGAAGCCAAACTGCTTCTCTTGCTCCCATTGAGGCTGCAATGTATTCAACTTCTGTTGAGCTCTATGCAACTGAAGATTGTTTTCTACAAATCCAGGAGATCATAGCTGATCCTAAACTGAAGCAACATCCTTATGTGCTTTTCCGATCGGTTATACTTCCAGCCCAATCTGAATCAGAGTACCCATGCAGATCTAGTTGATCATTCTTGTAGAGAAGACCATATCCAATAGTGCCTTGAAGATATCTCAAAATATGTTTCACAGCCATTAAGTGAATTTCCTTTGGCTCACACATGAACTGGCTGAGAACATTCACTGCATAGCAAATATCAGGTCTGGTGTTGACCAGATACATCAAGGATCCAATCATCTGTCTGTAAAGGGTTGGATCTGCACACTTGGATTTTGCTGCTGCTTCTTTCAATTTGTGAAGGTTGGTTTCCATAGGTGTAGACATCGGTCTACAATCCAACATTCCAAATCTCTTCGAATATCAATAGTGTACTTCCCTTGGTTTAGTATAATGCCCTCTGATTTCTGCCATACTTCTAAACCTAGGAAGTAGTGTAGAATGCCCAAGTCTTTCATGTCAAATTCAGAAATTAGATCCTGCTTCCCTTGAGCAATGAGGTGATCTTCTCCTGTTATCAGCAGGTCATCAACATATAAAATAATTATTAGCATATCACCTTTAATTACCTTGAAGTCGAGATTGGAGTCAACATCATTCTTGGAAAATCCTAATCCCAAGAGATGGCTGTCAATTCTTTCATACCAGACCTTGGGAGCCTGTTTAAGTCCATAGAGGGCTTTCTTCAGTTTGCATACATGTGAGTCAGGTTTATGTATCACAAAACCTTGAGGCTGTTCCAAATAGACTTCTTCTTCAATGGTTCCATTCAGGAAGGCAATTTTCACATCCATTTGATGGATCTTCCAACCTTCAGCTGCTGCAATGGCTAACATTGCTCTCACGGATGTGTAACGGGCAACAGGTGCAAATGTTTCTTTGTAATCAATGCCTTCCTTTTGAGAAAAACCTCTTGCCACAAAACGTGCTTTATGTTTTTCTATACTGCCATCAGCAGCATGCTTGATTTTGAAGAGCCATTTGGAAGAGACAACAAATTTCTCTTTTGGTCTAGGCACTATATCCCATACATCATTCTTTAGAATAGATTGATATTCCTCTGTCATTGCATCCTTCCATGCTTGATGTCAGAAAGCTTTTGTAACACTAATAGGTTTTGAATTTATGATGTTGTTCATTAGAGCAACATAGCTAGAGAAACGTTTGGGTCTTTTACTCTCCCTGAACGTTCCTTTGGGTGCTGCATGATCCTCTGCTTCTTTGATCATCTTCTTGGCCCAAAGTGATCTCTTTCTGCCGTTTTCATTTGTATTCTCATTTGAGGTGGAAGGAAGTTCATGTGGCATTTCCTTAAGATGCTCCCTCTGAATCTCAGGAGTAGGTTCCATTTCAGGTACTCTAGGGGAATAGGTTTTAGTCTCACTAGAACTTCTTGCCCTCTTGAATGCAACGTCTTCTTCAAAGATGACATCTCTGCTCAATTCAATTTGATTCTGCCCGGGTATGAATATCCTGAAGGCCTTGGAGGTTTCACTATATCCCATAAATATCCCTTTCTTTCCGGAAAATTCAAGTTTGAATCTCTTCTCCTTGGGCACATGAATATAGACGGGACAACCAAAAATCCTAAAGTGACTAATGTCAGGTTTTATGCCAGTGAAGGCTTCTTCAGGAGTTTTGTTGTCAAGATGAGAATGAGGACATCTATTTTGGATGTAGACAGCAGTCCTAGAGGCTTCTGCCCAGAAAGAGGTTTCAATGTTTTGGTCAAGCAACATTGCTTTGGCAGCTTCTACAATGGTTCTATTTTTTCTTTCAGCAACCCCATTTTGTTGAGGGTTGTAGGCCACTGTGAACTCCCTCTTAATTCCAGCACTCATGCAGAATTCCTTAAAAATTTCAGAGGTGTATTCTTTCCCATTGTCTGTCCTTAAGGTTTTTATTTTCTTCCCGGAGAAGTTTTCTGTAAGTGCTTTGAACTCTTTGAACCTTTTGAGGATTTCTATTGACTCTTTACACTTAAGGAAATAGATCCAGGTTTTCCTAGAGAAGTCATCTATAAATATGACATAGTATAGAAATCCTGCTTTAGAAGGTACAGACATGGGTCCACATAAGTCGGAGTGAACCAGATCTAACACATTTAGGGTTTTGCTCAAACTAATGGGAAAGGATCCCTTTGTATTCTTTCCTAAGGCACAACCTTTACAATTTCCTTCATGAGATGGTTTTAACTTAGGTAAGCCTGTTACAAGTTTTTCCATAGAAGGTAGGGCACGGAAATGAAGGTGTCCTAATCTTCTATGCCAAATCTCATTTGACTCAAAGGTGTCAAGGGTAAGGGCTTGTTTAACTTCAGTGCAAAGTTTGTAAAGGTATCCTTGTCTTACACCTATGATTTGGGCTTTCTTGATAGTTGAGTTTTTAGGCCATGCTAGAACTTTTCCATCCATAAATGTAACCCTATATCCATTGTCTTCAAGGGCAAAGATGGATATTAGATTCCTCTTTATTCCAGGTACAAATAAGACTCCAGTGAGTTGAAGGGAGAGACCAGATTTCAATGTGATGGAACAAGTTCCAACCCCTTTTACTTGATGTGTAGAATCATCCCCAATTGTGACATCTTCATCAAACTCTTCAGTCATAGTGTCTAAGTGTTCTCTAAACCCTGTGATGTGCCTCGAAGAACCACTATCAATCACCCAGTTGTTGATATTGTTAGATACTTGATTAGATAATGCTGAATAGAACACAAAGTTCTCAGATTCATGATCTGAATTTGTCTTTCCTACTTTGGCAAAAGATGCTTGTTGCTTTGATCTGTCAGGGCACTTCATTGCATAGTGGCCGTATTGATCACATCTAAAGCATTGCACTTGAGAGATGTCTTTCTTTTTGGAAGATCCCTTTCCATTGGAATTTCTCTTTCTTTTAAAAGATCCTTTCTTGTAGGAGTTTTTCTTATTCCTTTTATTAGATGATGTGTTGAGTACATGAATGTCTTCATCTATGATTTTCTGTTTGTTTTCTTTTGAGGAGAGTCTTGTTTCTTCTTGAAGGCAGTTAGTTCTTAGCCTGTCAAACTTAGGGAGTTTAGATCTTGCACTTATTCCTTGAACAAATGACTCCCATGAGTTTGGTAGGCCTCCTAGTGCAATTAGAGTTAATTCTTTGCTATCAATCTGATATCCAATTGTGGATAATTGATCCCTTAGTTCAATAATCCTCATGAAGTATGCATTAATGGACTCTCCTTTGTTTATTTGAGCATTGTTGATTTGCCTTTTTAATGCAAGAGTCCTGCAGGTGTTGTTGATCTCATAAGTACTCTCAAGAGATTTGTACATATGGTATGCAGTTTCATGTTTTGCTAGGATGGGCACTATATGATCCCTAACTGCATCTACTAGGATTTTCATGGCCTTTTCATTGTTTTCTATCCATTGAGTTTTCTCAGGTTCAGACTTTGTTTCCTTCATATTTTCTCTCACAAGTGAATCTAGCTTATTCTCTCTAAGGATCATCATGATTCTAAATTTCCATGATGTGAAATTGTCTGCTCCTGCAAGACGATCTTCAAATCTGATCATACTTGACATTATGAAGAATGTGAAGTGAATTAGATTCTAGAAAAATTACGAATTTTCTTGAGCAATTTGATATTTAGATTTGATTTGGATTCACACAACGTGGCTCTGATACCATATAAATGTAATCAAACCTTCTATCAAATTGAGAGACTAAGGGTTCTAAAGAGATTCTAAGTTCAAGGATTCTATAAAAATTCTAAGTCAGATTTTTCGATTTCCAGATTTTATTTACTGAATGTGCTGATTGCAGAACATTTATTATTTCGATGTCTGCATATCAAGATTGGAATCACCTTTTGTATGTAAGGAGACCCGCCTCCAAGGGATGCGTCTCTTGAGAGGACGTGTCTCCACACGTGGAGACACGTCCGCTCAAGGGACGTGTCCCTTTGGGCGCGGGTTTCTCTTACAACCGATCATTCGGTTTAAACAAACTTAGCGTATAAACACACCCTTACACATGGCGGATGTATTACAAGAATTCCGAATTTTAATCAATGCGAATTCTAAACATCATTTAGATAAATTCGATTTTATACATGCTTTATAAAATTCGATTACTTACTTATTTCTAGAAATATTAAACATGAAGAGTATTTGATCTTATATAAACGATGATGATGCTTATAGCAATCATCGTTTATATCTGACCTAAGCTACCATTCATTAACAGTAATTGTTTCAGCTTCTTTATGTTGTCTCTCTTGCATTTGTATCATTGTGCCAATAGAATGATTTGCATCTTTACTTTATATTAGAGATTGAAAGAATGATCCCATGATTCACGAGCTGGCAAGAAAACCTACCCTTTTGCCACCATAATAACTCGACCAAAATGTTATGCAAATAAATTGGTAGTTAGAGCAAACATTATTTAAACTTCTTCTGTAGATATTCTTTAAATTAGGTTTAGATACTTTAACTAGTTCTAACAAAAAGCCCTAATTTCTCTTCCATGATTTGTACATTAAGCACAACAATAACCCTAATGCTTATTTTAAGTTAACAATATTTGGGGCTGTGATTATGTTTAGACAACTTCGAATAAATTTTAAGTTTCCTTCAAAAACCCTAATATTTAACTTTAATAGTTTATTATTAACTTTCATGTTAACCCTGAGTGCAACAAAATCTCAATTCCCCATGGGCTTATGAAATATAAACTCAGATCTCATAAGACAAAGAAAAATAGATTTGTAGGGCTTTGAATTAATAAAAGAGTCCAAATGATATACAACCACACAACAATGATAACATGAAACAATGGCTGCAACAATAGCTAGTACAATGGCTGCAACAACAACTAGTACAATGGTTGCAACCTTAGCAAACAACACTAAGAATGACACTACAAAAGTTTATCAGGTTTGTTAGTCGTATGGATGCATTGCAGATCAGATCCGTAACCATGGAGCTCTTTGACAACCTCTAGGTGAGATTGTCTGATTGGCCAAAGGAATTTATCCTTCATCTTGCGAAACCAAAGGGTTCTTGTCCTTTGGTTCCCTACAAATTTGAGGGTTTTCATCCTCAGATTTGACACCTTTGAACATGCAGCTCTTAGCAATATTCACTAGGGTTTCATGTAGAATAATAGTTTAGAAACTCCTTAATAAAAATCTAGCAAGATATATCCTTCAATGCATTCAAACAGATTGGGGAAAAGCTCCATAGTTGATATGAGATCACGCCAAAACAATGGCTAAGATCTACATTGAGACCATGGGTGGCCATGGATGCAAACATCAAATTAATGATGCCCAAGGAGCAAGTGATTGCTTGAGGCACATAAGCAAAATAACTCTTATTTTTCTCACTTAAGATTTAAAAGATGTGCCGCCTTCATCTGTCGCTTGAAATCATGTGTGAGTTGACCATTATTTTTGGGTAGAAAAATCCCTTCTAGAGAAATTGTATGGTCAATTTGGCCATTGATTGTGCAGGGGTAGGTATGAATGAATAGTGTAAAAAGGCAGGAATGTTAGAGTTTGGGGATCGAGGGTATTGCATGACTCTTACCACTTGTTAGGGATTGAGGATGAGGTATACTAGTACAAGGAAGTTTGACTCTTCGACAAGGCAAGGAAAGGGATGTCAAGATGGATAAGTCCAATACTCTGATAGGAATAGAGGAGAAGCGGAGTTGGGTGGAAAGGCATGCCAAGATAATGAAATTTGAAAGCTTGACAACTTGCAAACACTTACACATATGACCAACAAGACCTTAAACTTGGATATTTTGAGACCTTTTCCGCTTCTAACACATCAACGAGCATTTGGGGGATGATGACAAACCATGTTTAGGCCTTGGCTTAGCTCGCCAAAGATAGGGATTGGCCCTTTTTTCCACAAACACAAATTGATTGAAATGGGGACATTACAATTTAATTGGTCAGATTGTCCTCAAATTGCATGGATTTTGTTCTCTAAAGTATGCAATTTGAACAAAGAGAGTCAAATCTAGCAAAAGAAATTAAGAAATTATGAACCACCTCCACAGATCTCTTTTTTTAGTCCATATTACGTTTATGAAATCTGATCATGCTATTATAGTTTGATATAGGCAAAATGCATCTTCAAATACAAATGGGTCTTCTCCTTGTCATATGTTTGAGGAACTTGAAAAGGCGTGAAGAGCTACAATAATGTAAGATAAAGCTAGCAATAGTGAGGACCTACAAAAAAATACTCGGATCTCACAAAAATTGCCAAAAACATTAGTATGGCTTCTTCCACTAAAGTTATCTATGTACAGGGGATGTTGTCTACATGCTTTGATAACATGTAAAGTTTTTACATGTTTAGTATTTGATGTAGTTAATTTAGATAATCCACCAAGAAGTTTAGTTTTATTATGATATATTAAGTGAAGAAAACAGATACTAGAACCAAACCAATCGGACCACTTATCCTAAGTTTACCTCACAAGACTTTTTTGGGTGTACAATAGTACTGTTTTATTTTAAACATCACTGCGTATCCTGAAGTTTACCATGCTACGTGCCCAAGGCCTTTTGAATAGAGACAAAATTTGGTCATAGTCATCTCTGAGTCCTATGTGCAAGGGTTCTTTCTTAATGGAGCAAACATGAAGGTTCCAAGGGTTTGGTTGATTTCCAATGAAGGTGGTACATGAGTTGGGTTTGGAATATTGTGAGATAGTTTGATTCGTATCTATCATTGGTGTTGATAGGAGAATTACAAGGATTCAACCCTATTTATTGTTTGAAGTTGAGACTTACCTTTGTAATAGTCACCCTAGTGACGTAAGTGGTTTGCTTTTATTTCCTTTTTATTTTCTACGTTGTGTCATTTTTATCCATTGACATGTTTAATTGTTTCATCTTCGGACTCTATATAAGTAGATGAACCTCTTTGTAATAAATGATCCTGATATTTGATAGAATAAGAATATAGTCTATTTCTTTTTACAACATGGTATCAAAGTAGGGGGTCACATGAAAAGAAGTTTTACCTAAATTGAGTAGTGGAAGCATGGGTTTGTGTCGCTGATTGTGCCGAGTTTTCAATAGAAACTGGATTTCTTTGAAATAAAATTTCAAGGGTTTAGAAATTGTGATTGCTTTGGTAGGAAAATTGTGCAAGGGTTTGATTGAAAATCATGAATGTTTGCATGAAAGAATTGTGCTTGGTTTTTACTCTGAAATTTGCATACGTTAAATACTAAGCACGATGCAAGGATCTATTTAAAATTGTGCGGTTTTCTTTTTAAAATCACAGATATTTTATTTTTGTGATTTATTTGCAAGCAAAAATTACAACTGTTTTTTTTCTTGATCTTTTCATGAAGGTTTCAACTGGTAATCGCACCCTTTTTTTTTTGAAAATCAAGCATGAATTCCATGGAAAATTGCAGAAAAGTTTAGACCAGAAAATCTCCAGCTTACAAGGTTTTTCTTGCTAGGCTTCGCATACATGAGGAGATCAACCCACACCCGACCGCCCCTTCCCCCCACATGCCTTCTACAGCCTTTGGGAACCATATAGTAAAAGCAACATGCACAACAAAGTATTGAGGGATGAATGATTGGAAGGAGATGTTGTAGATGCTCCCCATGGCATCAAGCATGGCGAAGGTGTTTAGTCCCAGGTGTTTGGTCCAAACCTCACTCTGCTGTAGGTCATCACAATGAAGGATAACCAAAATGATGGCTACAACAATCTTTTTAAGGAGTCCTCTATAGTGCTTATCAATGAGTATGGTTTGCTTGGGTTCCCTTTCATGGTATGGAGAGTGAAGATGTTGCTAATAGAATTTCTTGTTTCTCAGAAGGCCATCTCTACCTAGGCTGCACAATTTTGCATTACAAATTAGAAGAACAAGAAATCAACAAAATCATCATTGAGTGCATATGAACACAAGTGCAAGCCCCCATTTGAAATTTGGATTATTGACAAATTGCCTTAACTTTTTAATACTTTACACTTTAAGAGCAAAGATGTTAAAGTTGGAGCCATTGTTGAAGATCCTTTGGATACTAGCAAAGGTGAAGCATTTACCTTTAATGCATTTTAAACAAGCCTGCACTTTGAAGATGGAAGAAATCCAGTGTAGCTGAAGCTGAATATGGATGGCTGCCCAGGTAGCTTGGGAGTTTGTGGATCTTGGGAGTCATACTCTTACGAGGTTCATAAGACAACTTGATGGAGCATTGCGGATGTTGGCCAATGATTCGGGGGATCTATGATTCGAGAGTTTGGGGAGTTGCTAATTTGAAAACTTGAAAATTCAGCTGGGGAGCTACACCTTTACAAGGGTTACAAGGCAGCATGATGGATTTCTACCTAGTCTATGGTTTATTTACAAAGAAAATCTTCTGACATGGTTGAAGAATTCATGGTTTTGTGCATTTTTAGTTTGTTTTTCTTTATGTTAGTTTTCTTAGTTTTAGTGCAGCAAGCCTCAAAAGGGGGTGTTAGAAGATAAGGCTTAGCTTTGTAATAAAGTCACCTTAGTGACTTGAGTGGTTTGCTTTTATTTCCTATTTAATTTCTATGATATGTCATGTTTATCTGTGGAGGTGTTTTGTTTTATCTGTTTCATATCTGGACTCTATATAAGGAGACAAACCTTTTTGTAATAAATGATCCTGATATCTAATAGAATAATATCGTCTTCTATTTCTTTTTACAATATGATTATGAGAGGACTGGGTTAGGTCAACCTATGTAGACCTTGTTGTATCTAGAATGCAACACTGGGAATAGGCATTGAATAACTGCTGAAAGCATTTAAGCAATAAATCCCCTCATCCTATATTTCAAGCATTTTTTGGGTGAATAGGGGCAAGGCTCCAAGCAGGCAAGTGGAGGAAGCATAAGATAATGTTTGGTAGTTGGAAATAAGAATATGTGGGAAAATGTTCCAACCAAAGTGGACCCAAATGGGTGGTCCAATCAAGTGTGATCACATGGATCAACTTGAGACTAAATGGCTACCATTTATTACCTTAACAAAGGAACTGGCCACAACCTTGATCTTTGAATCATGTAAAGATATAAAGCGATTTGTGTTATGTTTAAGCCTAACTTTGTATGTACATGGTGAATTATGTGAATCAACACCTCTTGTGTCTGTTTGTAGGGCTTCAATACAAATCCTACTTTGATTTTCTACTAATGCTTTAAAATTTTGAAAAAATTCAAATGCAAATGTCTTATATTTTGGAAATACATTCACATCTTTCTGGAATTATTATTAATGAAAGTGATAAAATATCAAAATAATTTGTTTGGCCTAAAAACTTTATTCTTATAGGATCACAAATACTATTTTCAATGAGATCAAGTATCTGATTTGTTTGGATGGCACTATTTCAAGCTTCAATTGATGCTTCTTTCCTTCAAGATACACTTCATAGATGCCTCACTTTTATTTATTTTCTGATGGACCTTGAACTTTATTATGTATCCTCTTATGCATATTCTTTATATTGTGGGGTGTTAAATTAGTTTATTATTCTGACAGGATTTATTTCTTCATCAAATAAATCAATGTGACATAAATAAACATTAACATCCTATGTTTTCAAGTGAAGAAAACCTACGTTCTTTATCAGATAAATCAATATAACATAACTAAACATCAACATCCTAATTAATCATCTAAAGTTTTCAGTCCATATGACAATGACGAAATCCTACACCAGCTAGGTCCCAACCTTTGTGGTTAAAGGATTCTATAGTTGATGTTGTAATCTGAATTTTTTTCTTGATAATACTTCTCTCCACTTCTTTGATATAATGCATCTCTATGAATGTTTGATGTTGGGTTAGCTTTATATACTTCTGCTTGTTACTGCTCTACTTTCTGTGCATTTCCTATTGACTCCTCTTTTTAACTATCTTTAGCTCTCTTCCAATCCTTGGGCTCGATCATGGGTTCAATTTTTGTATATAGTTTCTCACCTTTTTACATATAGATCCATCTCATTTTCTGATAGACTTTGAAGTTTATTATCTATCCTCTGGTACATATGCTTAATATTGTGTGGTGATGATTAGGAAGTTGGTTATCCAATGTTAAACGAGTTTATTATCAGTACATGAATTGGTTTCTTCATCAAATAAAATCAAGGTGACAAAAATAAGCATCAACATCCTAATTAAAGATCAAAAGTTTTCAGTCCTTATGCCAATGAAGAAACCCTATGTTCTTTATCAAATACATTGATGTAACATAAATAAGCATCAACATCCTAATTAGTGATCTAAAGTTTTCAGTCTTTATGACGCTGAAGAAATGCTACACCAGCTAAGGAACCCATCACAACCTTTGCAGCTAAAGGATTCTATTGCTGATATAGTAATCTGGACTTTGTAACTTGATATTTTAATTTATTCTCTCAATTTCTGTTTTGATATCATGTATCTCTATGAATATTGAATATCTAGTTAGCTTTGCATACTTAAGTAATTTTCTGCTCTGCTTTGTGTCTGTTTCCTATTGATAGACTTCTCTTGTCTCTGATGTTCTTTTTCTTATCTTTAGCTCTCTAATAAACCTTAGGTTCGATCCTGGTTTGATTTTTTTATACAGTTTCTTACCTTTTAAATATATAATTGACCTTTAAAAATAATTGAAAATCAAAGAAAGAGCTTCTACAAAAAATTGAGAGTTTTCTATTCAACATTTTATATCACATATCATGATCACACTGTCATGATGCATTTCTTCATCCTAATGATGGATCATGTATCTCAAATCATTGATTAAAAAATTGTCACACAGATTTTTTGAGAAGCTTTCTCTTTATTATCAGCATCCTAACAAATCACATCCTAACAAATAACTAAGCCTTTTGGCCATGTGATTTGTTGTTTGAGCAATCATCCAGTGATAACTTGAAGTCAAAAATAAAATTAACACAGCAGTTCAACAGCATAAGGTCTCTTCTACAAATCAGTCTGTTAATCATCAGCCTTGATATTAAGCCCACATATTTCTCATTCACAAACACTACAAAACATCTTTTCTGTATTTGGTGCATTTGTAGGTACAGGGTGTTAATTTGTGTGAACAGATTAAATACGGAGAGAATTAAAACATAAATCAGACAAGATAACACAGCATATACCCTGGGAAAACCCTCCTCTTGAGGGAGAAAAACCCAGCAACAAAGATCTCTCTTACTTATAATGCAACAGTGGCAGTCTTTACAAGATACAATGAGGTCTTAACACCAGACCAATATACCGTATCAAAGAAAATTTAACAAAGACAAATAGAAGCCTTCAGATCACACCTGGTAAAGGCAGCAAACAGAGATGACAAAGTTCGCTTATCTCTCTAACAGTCTAGCACTTGACGATGTCACTGATTAGATGAGTTCAATGATAAATTTTTGAGTAAATACTCACTTAACAGCTTTGCCAACCTGATGAACCTCAATTTCAGCTCGCAGTGGAAAACAGCCAGAGATTTGACTTAAGCTTCAGTATGACTCAAATCAGTAAGTTCGCTGATCACCCTTGAATGGATTCGCCCTGGACTCAGCAGTGTACGCACTCAGAAATATATATGATCTGTGTCTTTAATGATTTCCACAAAGGTCAGACCACTGGATTCGTTCTGAAGTGATGGTAATATTCGCTTTGATGAATTTACTGGATTCGCACTTTAGATCAACAGTTGAATTCGGCTTTAGAACAACTTGTGTGAATGATCAGACTGCCCTTCGATGCTTAGCATGAATGAATTATGTTGAATATATATGCCAGTGAAAGAGACGCATCCCATCATGTATGTCGGCCTTCATAAAGATTTCACTCCTCTTCACAAGAGGTCGGCCATCTTGAGATAAACATTAATGTTCTTAATGATAGACGGCTTTGATTTAAATGTATTCTAATTAACTTTTATGTCGGCCATGAGCATAATGATAATGAGCATAAATTAAATAGCCTACGGCTATCTTTAATTTATGTCTTCAATAAAATACTAAGCTAGAAGGAGCTACCGACGCTGCTAATGCATCAACACAGGGAAGGCACTCCATGACATAAATTGCCTTATGCTATAAAAAATAATGCAGTCTGATACAAAAGTACGAAACTTTGCATGAATTTCTTTTTTCAATCCAAACTACAAAGTCAGTCTTATAAAGGCATAGATGAACATCAAATAAAGGGAAAAATCTCCAAATCATCAGGATTGATGAGCTTTGGAAGGTTAAATTGAATGCTTATGCTATTGTAAAGGACATCTACATTTTCTCATTAGGACAGACATTCTCTGGTGCATTATAATAGCTTCTTATTCTATCTATGTTCTGGTTATTCTGTACCCATCTTTGTGATGAACATATTTGTACACGAGACTAAGGTGAATGACCTAGAAGTATCTATGAATTATTTGTTAGTAGCTCCGTCTTATGACTTTATTGTTGAAGTTTCCTTTCTATCCTTGGTTATCGTGGCTGTATAAGCAATCATCCATTATTGGTCTTGGGAGTTCATACAGTGACCATTATTACATAGGTAATTGGTAAAATATTCGATGTATTAACAATGAGCAATGTGCTCAATAAATAGTTTACAAGATTTACAAAAACGGGAAGTTTCTAAAAAGAAACTCCAGATAAGATCAGAGACGATCTTATCACTATATTACAATAATTTACAATATTGAGCATTAATAAATAATAAACATTATTTTAATACCCTCCCTTAATGCTCAATCTATCCACTACACCAAGATGCCCCCTGAATTTTACAAACTTATCTGGACTGAGCGACTTGGTGAGAATGTCTGCTGTCTGGTCCTCTGTCAGAACATACAGCAACTGAACTGATCCATCTTCAACCAACCTCTGAATGAAATGACAATGAGTTTCCACATGCTTGGTTCGTTCATGGAAGACCGAATTTTTGGCAAGTTTGAGAACTCCTTGATTATCACAAAACAGGGGAGTCGGACTTGCTTGAGATATTTGCATATCCGCAAGTATCCGGCGAAGCCAAGCTATCTCACATTCTGCTTTTACTGCTCCCCGATACTCTGCTTCTGTCAAGGAGAGAGCCACTACTTGCTGCTTCTTACTAGTCCATGTGACTGCACCGGATCCCAAACTGAACACATATCCAGATGTTGACTTCTTGTCATCAACTGAACCTGCCCAATCTGAATCTGTGAACCTGCTGAGTTTAGGATCGCGACTCCGAGTGTACAAGTGTCCAAAATTAGTAGTGCCCTTCACATAACGCAACACACGCTTCGCTGCTACCCAATGATTAACCTTTGGGGCTGTCATGAAGCGTGATATGCAGCGCATTGCAAAACTCAAGTCAGGTCTAGTGGCAGCGAGATAGATGAGGCTGCCCACTAGTTGCCTGAACAATGTTTCATCTACCACAGGTGAATCGGACTTAGCTGACAACTTAAGCCCTTTCTCCATAGGTGTGGAGGCAAGTTTGCGATCCTGCATTTGGAACTTATCCAGAAGACTTCGGGTATACTTGGACTGGGAGATGAAAATGTTGCTCTCTGTCTGCCAAACCTCAACACCTAAACAATAATGCAGGAGGCCCAAGTCCGTCATGTCAAAAGTTTTGCACAAATCTTGTTTGATCTTAGTGATCAAATGTGTCGAACTGCTAGTAATGATCAAGTCATCCACATAGACAACAACAATCAGGATCTCATTACTAGTATTCTTGACATACAGGTTCGAGTTAGATGGACTCCTCTGAAAGCCATGATTTGTGAGGTACTTGTCAATTTTTATGTACTAGGCTTGAGGAGCCTGCTTGAGGCAGTAGAGTGCTTTGACCAATCTGCACACCTTCTGTTCTTGACCAGCAACTTTGAAACTTGGAGGCTGCGTCATGTAGACTTCCTCCTTCAACTCACCGTTGAGGAAAGTACTCTTCACATCCATCTGATGGACCTTCCAACCAAATTGGGCTGCTAAGGCAAGGACAAGCCGTATGGTACTCATTTTGGCTGTAGGAGCAAAGGTCTCCTCGTAGTCAATGCCTTCTTTCTGTGAGAACCCCCTTGCAACCAGACGAGCTTTGTACTTGTCAAGGGTTCCGTCAACTTTGTACTTCACCTTGTACACCCATTTGCAGCTAATAGGCTTCTTCCCTGGAGGAAGATTAGAAAGGACCCAAGTGTGATTCTTCTGAAGACTCTGGTATTCAGATTCCATCGCGTTTTCCCACTCACGTATCCCTTTTGCCTCTGAATATGTCTGAGGCTCATAAACATTGTGGATGTTGGCCATGAGAGCAAAATTCACTGTAGACTGTTGTTTGCTCTTGTTCCTAGATGATCTACCCTCAATGAGCTCATCAACACGAAGATCATTGATAGTCTTAGCCCACCATTTCAGCTGGAGAGTAGAAGTGCCAACATCAGAGGTAACAGGAGGAGCTGGATCTGGTTGTGGATCTGGAACAGGTTCAGCAGGGGGATTTTCATTAGCATCTAGAGGAAACTCAGGTTGAGCATCATCAAAGACTAGGTCTTCGGCATCCCTCCCATCAGGTTAACCTAACGGAAGTTGGACGCCCACATCAGAAGTCGGCAGGGGCTGATCCTCTGAATGCTAAACAGGTGAGGAAAAGTGAAATGGTCCTCGTTCCTCATCAAAGACAACATCTCGACTGAAGATAAGACGATCAGTGTCTATATCAATCAGCCTGTATGCCTTGTGGTTGTCACAGTACCCTGTGAACATTAGTTTCTGGCTCTTGGAATCTAGCTTAGAGCGCTTGGCCTTTGGAATCCAAACATATGCAAGAGAGCCGAAAACCTTCAAATGACTGATCCTGGGTTTGCGACCAGTCCAAACTTCCTCAGGAGTCTTCCCCTTAACAACATGAGTGGGTGACCGATTAAGGAGATAGACTGAAGTATTGACTGCTTCTGCCCAAAACTTGGTAGGAACACTCCTGTGTTGCAACATGGAGCGAGCCATCTCAACAATCGTATGATTGCGCCGCTCTACAACACTGTTTTGTTGAGGAGTGTAGGGTGTGGTCAACTGATGTTTTATCCCATTGGTATCACAGAAGTTGGAGAATGCACTAGAACAAAATTCCCCCCCATTATTTGACCTAAGGGTTATGATACAAGAAATGGACTCTTTTTCTACCAAGGCCTTAAACTTCTGAAATACATTAAAAACTTCTGATTTCTGCTTAAGAAAGTACACCCACATTTTCCTACTATAATCATCAACAAAGAGTAGAAAGTACTTGCAACCAGTTACAGAACTAGACATAGGCCCACAAATATCAACATGAACTAATTGAAGTACCTTAGAAGCTCGCCAAGAGTCTCCATCCTTGAACGGTGTGCGATGCTGCTTCCCGGCCTGACAAGCACCACAAACGCCCTGATCCTGAGTCTGAATGTTAGGTAAGCCATCTACAAGTCCCTCTCGAGCAAGCTGAGAGAGATAGTGCACGTTCAAGTGCCCATACCGCTGGTGCCAAAGACTAGTAACAGTTGAATTTCTGGCTGCCAAGGCTAACTCCGGAGAATCACCTATGTCCACAAGCCTGTAAAGGCCATGATCCTCTATCCCAACGGCCACCGTTGTGCGAGACTCGTGATCTACAAGCGAACATTTGTGCAAGCTGAACACCACACCCATCTGGGGAGAATGCCGCATTATCTGACTGACTGAGAGAATATTGAGCTCCATATTAGGTACATAATACACATTGAGGAATATGAGATCCCTCCCGCTAGACTGAACCTGAACAGTGCCTATGCCGACAACTGTGTATTCCTCGCCTCCTCCAAAAATCACTGAGTCAGTGCACGGGGAAAAGTCTGTGAACCAGTCACGCCTATGTGAGAAATGACGCGAGGCACCAGAATCTATGTACCAAGCAGAGGATTTGATATGGTCTGTTGGCCTTTTTGCCATGAGTGCATAAAAGGAAGATTCCTTCTGCTCAGAGTGCTCGGCGACATTCGCTTTCTGCTGAGACCCTCCCTACTTATTTTGCTCAGAAGCCAAACGAGCACGACAATCTTTCTTGATGTGGCCAAATTTATGACAGTAGTTACACTGAACATTTTTCTTCTTCGGGCTGGTGGAGGTCTAACTTGAGCCTTTTTGCTGTGAAGGCTGACCTTTCCTTTGTTGCTTCGGCTGGGTTTTAGCTGCAAAGGCTTGCTCCATGGAGGATGATGATGCACTGCTACCAAACTGCTGTCTCTAGTGATCCTGTTGCAAGAGGATAGTGCACAGATTTGGAAACTTGAGATCAACATTAGCAGATGTAATGTTGAGAGTCTTTATGAAGTGTTCATAGGACTTCGGTAGACTCTTCAGGGTGATCATGACCATGTCTTCCTCCATTTTCCGACCAATCGCCTCCAATTGATCTCTGATCTCCTGGATTTTATTTAGGTGCGCTTGCAGAGTTGTCTTCTCATCCATCATGATAGAAAACAACATATTCTTCAAAAAAAATGCATGATGTTTGTCAGAAGTTTCATGCAAACCCTTCAAGTGATCCCAAATCTCCTTAGCCGATTTTCCAAGTGGAATCTGAGGGAGCTGATCATTAGTAACCGAAAGCTTAATAAGCATTACCGCTTCACGATTCTGCTCATCAAACTTCCCTGATCCTTACCTGCCGTTGTGGGACGAGTAGCATTGTCAAGGATCATCTAATCAAGGCAGCGGTATTCAAAGATTGTCATCATCCGCTGCTTCCAGGTGTTGTAATTTTTGCCATTGAATCTTTGACTGCCTTCCAACATCAGATTATTTAAATTGGCCATCTTCACGCTTTTCGAGGCATAAAAAACGAGGTATTGAGAAGAGGCTGATACACGAAACTTGAAGCATGAATTCCAATGAAAAAAATAGACAGGGTCAGGTATAGTTTGCAGAAAGTACAATGTACGAATGGCACAAAATTTGAGGCACGAAAAACGATGCATCTAAAAAATTCAGAGACCAACCCACTTGAGCTCTCGAAAAACCCACCAAGAATCTATGATCAAAATTTTTTTTTGCCTTGAAAAGCCAGATCAAAACCCTAGACGAAAATCAGAAAACCCTGGCCGCCATTGACAAACCAAAATTGCTTGACGCCAAAGAACGAAAGTCTAAAACCAACTGGAAGACCCGCAACTAGAAGAACCATGGAACACCGTACGGTCGCTAAAGGAAAATGTGGGCACGAAGGAGAGAAGATCGTGGCTCAAAATGCGTCACAAGACACTGCAATTAGACGGCAGAACAAAGCTATAATCGTGCGCCAGAAAGCATGAAGAGACACGTTGGTCGTGTGCAGAATGATCACGCATCCAAACAAGAAGAGATCGCGTCCAAAAAACTCCACCAAAAATCACGCGGAAGCAAGACATGGGTTGAGAAACCTGTCATAGGTCGCGAGACCAGAAAAAATTGTGATTCAACGAAAAAACGCGACCAAAAGATCACTTACAGACCTTCGATTTTCAGGAGCCCACAAAATTCACAAACAAAAAACCCTTTCGATTTTTTTTTATTTTTTATTTTTTTTTCTCGAAATAGCCATAGAAATTCTGAAAAAAATTCGAAATTTTTACTCTCAGAAAAATCTTCGATATTCAGAGAAGATTTTTGAGAATTTTTAATTCAAAAACTTCAAGAAAAATCTTATACGATTTTTTTTTTATGAATTAAAAGTTCACTTTTGAGCAATCTAGCTCTGATACCATATAACACAGGTAATTGGTAAAATATTCGATGTATTAACAATGAGCAATGTGCTCACTAAATAGTTTACAAGATTTACAAAAACGGGAAGTTTCTAAAAAGAAACTCCAGATTAGATCAGAGACGATCTTTTCACTATATTACAATAATTTACAATATTGAGCATTAATAAATAATAAACATTATTTTAATAACCATGAAATAGGATTCTTCCATTCCTGTTCTTGGCAGAGCTCCACATGGATTTTAGATCATTGATCTTGGATTTGCATCGGGTGGCACCATAAAGGAAGGCAGTCAGTCGTACATGTGCATTCAGTAGCCCTGTGGTTGTTATTGTTGATTATTAAAAGGACCGTCCTAATTTTATCGATACATGGGTATGATGGTTGAGGCAATTTGGTTGGAGGCTAGAGTCTGCAATAAGCAATCTCAAATCCCAGTGGGTGATTAAGTTGATGAATGCCAAATGGCATGTATCTATGAGAGGTTTTGTACCATTATCTGATCCTTACCAATGGCTATAATTCAATCCTAATTCTAGTAAGATCCTTCATACATCACTTTACGTTGATGTTCACTTCACTGAATTTTTTTTCTAATGGACCTAAAATGCTGATCTATTTCCAGTTTGTAGCCCCTTTTTCTGTTTAGTCTTTCGTGCAAACTTCTTCGACTTATTGAGCAATATAAGCATGCATGAAACTACTGAATCAATCCCCTCCATGCTCATCGGTATGGCTGGGGACTGAGTTGATCTTTTAACTCTTTCCTTTTTTAAATATATTTTAGTCTCTATTTAAAAAAAAAGATTCATCCATTTTCACCTCCCCTAATATGAGTGTAATGTGTTATCAAGATGCTAATGCTATGGTATTGGGCATCTACATTTTCCAAACAGGACTGAGACGTTCTTTGGTGCATAATAATTACTTCTTATGTCATGCTCTGCTCTAGTTATGCTGTATTCATCATTATGATGATCATGTTTATACATGAGGTCAAGATGAATGACCTAGAAGTATCTATAAATTATTTGTTAACGGCTCCTCCTTATGACTTTATTGATGAAGTTTCCTTTCTATGCTTGAGCCCTTATGGTGGGTACAAGCAATCACCTATTATTTGTCGTGGGAGATTGTATGGTGGCCATGCAACAGGATTCATCCATTCCTGTTCGTGGCAGCTCTCATGGCTGCTCCACATGGATTTTAGTTCCTTGATCTTGGATTTGCATTTGGTGGCACTATAAGGGAAGTCAATTCATCTCATATGTGCATTTGGGTGCCCAGTGGTTATTATTGATTATTCAAAGGACCTTCATAATCTTATCGATACATAAATGTGATGGTTAAGGCAACTTGCTTTGAGGCTGGAGCCTGCAATTAGCAATATCAAATCCTGACAGTTGAACAAGTTTATAAATCTCAAATGGCATGTATTTATGAAAGGTTTTGTGCCATTATCTGATCCTCACTGATGGCTGTAGTTTAATCCTTACCCTCCAAGGTTCTAATGCAGATTATTTTCTGTTTGTAGCTCTGTTTTCTGTTGTCTTTTGCACAAACTTCTTTGTCTTATCAAGCAATATAGGTAAGTGTGAAGCTACTGAATCTGTCTGGGGACTGAGCTGAACTCCCTAACTCTTTCCTTATTTAAATATATTTAGTCTCTATTTAAGAAAAGGATTCTTCATACATCTTCAGCTCTCTTAATATGAGTGTAATGTGTTATCAAGATGCTTATGCTATGGTAAAAAACGTCTGGATTTTCTCATTGGGATGAAATATTCCGAGCCAATTTTTTTCAATTTTTCCAATTACAATCAGCAGAGCAATGCACAGTCGTTAGGGTTAGCTCTAAACCAAAACGATGCTGAAGCAACTCTAACCAGAATGTACACTAGGATCCCGATGTGGGCAAGGTGTGAGCATTGGTCAAAGGATCTTAAAGAAATGCTGATACAAAGAACTCTAACCAAGAATGCGCCGGCGAACGACGAGCATGTGGTCAGAGGATCCCTACCAACTAGTAAGCTGAAATAACTTGACGTCAAGAATGTGCTTTCCAAACCGAGATGGAATGGGAGCTACCATATGACGGAGATGCTATGAATTACAATGCAGTTAAGGAAAATAAGTGAGAATGCTGAAAGTAACTCGACACCCAGAATGTGCTTTCTAACCGGAGTGGGAAAGGAGCTACCATAGGGCAGAGATGTAAGATATTACAAAGCAACTTCAGAATGTAAGATAAGCATTATAAATCAGAAATTAATCAAGATTAAGAACTGCTGCCAGTACTACTGTCAGCTTACAATATGAAAAGCATTCGCTTGCCAAGAGCATATGAGTATAACAGATTAACATTTCATCATATAAAAGAACTCTCCTTTGCTTAATCAAGGATGCCAAGACCAATATCTTCTCTCAGAGACCAAATGATGATTCTGATTTTTAACAGATCTGCACTTTAATTTAATAACCAGCAACCTATCAACTTACTTAAATGATCATATCTCTCTCACAACTCACCCAATTGACATGAGACGAAGTGCAACAGACCCTAATGATGAAGGCGACCAAGATAGAGCTCTGGAAACTAATCAAAAGACCCTAAATGAAATATGCATGAATTCCAAGACAAAATAAAATGGTATGGCCCAGCAAGAGGGGCGATTTGACTTTAAAAAATTCAATACTCCATTAAAAAATCTGCAAATTGGAGAAAAGGGTCGCCCCTTCCAGACAGAGAGAAATAGACAACACCCAGAATGAATCTTTTTGTATTTTTTGACTTGTGATTAAAAACAACAATCTGCTATCATAAATATGCAACTCCAAAATTCCCCTAATATGCATAAACTGAATTACAAAGCCACACAAAGACTAAGATGCAGAAAACTCACAATCAATCACTCAAAACTACACTATCTCACCACTAGTCGCTATCTTTCAAGCGAGAAGCAATGCCAAGCTAGGAGGCTTACATTCCTCGAAGCAAATCCCAAAGCCAATCCGGCAGCATAACATTCCTGTAGACAAAAGATGGTGAAATGAGAACCAAAGGCTTCCTTTTATAATTTCCCGTTGACCTTCTCGAAACCCTAATCTTCTTTTTTTGAGTCAAACCCTAATTCTCCAATAGATGGCGTCCCACTTTCCCAAGCAATACTTGACTTTTAATTATAAACTTTATCTCCTCCTTGAAGTTGGCGTCCAACTTATGCTTGGATTAAATCTTTTAATAAGAAATATAATTAATTCCTTCAATGAGGCGCCCACCCATAAAGAACAACTTTTAAAACAACTTAAAGTGAAGTTGCTAGGCCAAGGGGTCAATGTTAAAATATAACATTAAAACAAGACTTAATTAAAATAATTCAACTTATCCCTCCAATTGTGCCCCAAAGCCCAAAAATGAGTAAGCCAACTGATCAGTCTGAAATGGAAAGCCAACCGTGCCGAAACCAACAAGACCACTGCCCGAAATAGAATTTACTAAAAATAGTAAATTCCTGAAGATGCTCAGAATGCCACGAAAAACATACCACTGCGAAGCTCTCTGAAAACCCAGAAAGAATCCCCCATTAAAATAACCAACCTCGAGCAAGAGCATCCTTCAAAACCAGAAACCCTAATTTCACCTTCCAAATAGCCTACGGGTCTCCAGAATAGGCCAACGGTCACTGGAAAGATCATGCTCGAGAAGGGGACATTACATGGGACTGAGACGTTCTCTGGTGCATTATAATTGCTTCTTATGTGTATCTATGCTTAGTTATGCTGTATCCGTCTTTATGATGAACACATTTATACATGAGCTTAAAACGAACAACTTAGAAATGTCTATTAATTATTCGTTAACAATTCCCTCATATAACTTTATTGTGAAGTTTTTTTCTATCCTTGTTAATGAGAGCCCTTATGGTGGCTGTATAATCAATCATCTATTAGTAGCCTTGGGAGTTGATATGGGGGCCATGCAACAAGATCCTTCCATTCCCGTTCTTGGCAGCCTTCATGGCAGCCCCACATGAATTTTCAGTCCTTGGTCTTGGATTTGCGTATGATGGTACCATAAGGGAAGTCAAATAATCTTAAATGTTCGTTTGGTGGCCCTGTGGTTGTTATTTTTGATTGTTAGAAGGACCTTCCTAATCTTATTGATACATGAGTGTGATGGTTAAGGCAATTTGGTCGGAGATTGGAGCACACAATTAGCAATCTCAACTCCCAACAAGGGAACAAGTTGATAAATGTCAAATGGCATGTATATATCAAAGTTTTTGTACCATTATCCAATCCTCACTGATGGCTGTAATTTAATCCTTACCCTCCAAGGTTCTAATAAGATAATTCATACTTCAGTTTACCTTGATGTTCTCTTCACAGATTGTTTTTCTTTTTTTTCCTTATGGACCTAAAATATGGATCCTTTTCCAGTTTGTAGCTCTGTTTTGTCTTCTGTCATTTGTACAAACTTCTTTGTCTTATCAAGCAATATAGGCAAGCATGAGACTACCGATTCTGTCACCTTCATGCCTATTGGCATGGCTGGGGGCTGAGCTGATCTCATTACTCTTTCCCTTTTTAAATATATTTAGTCTCTATTCAGGAGAAAGGATTCTTCATACATCTCTACCTCCCTTAATTTGAGTGTAATATGTTATCAAGATGACTGTATATGTGTTCGTGTTTTTTTTGGTTTGTTCTTTATCTATAAGAGTTCCATTCCAATTTTTTCCTTGCATCTTACTCCATATCTTTAAGCATAAAGTCTGAAAATGTAATTTCTATGCCACTGAATTTATGTGCAAAATTATG
>VDFB02093664.1:0-12108 GCA_007258455.2 Sequoia sempervirens | reverse complement strand
TAAAGTTAGCAAGAAATAGAATGATGAATCTAATCTAGATGATCTTGATGAGGTGGAAGAAAATTTTGTAAGGAGATTAATAAAGGGAACTAGAAAATACAAAGGTAAGTTACCCTTTAAATGTTTCAATTGTGGAAAGATAGGTCATTATTCTTCTAAATGTACAATCAAAGTTTCAAAAGACAAATATAAAGATCATGAAACATAGATTTTTGGGACCTACTTTCTTTCTATCTCTTCTAGGGTTTTTCACCTATTTTACCCATTAATACCTCATCACAAGCTGACATGAAGCAATATTAAACTCAAATTTCACTTTTTTCCTTCTCAAAGGTCAAAATTGAGCCAAATGGGACTCATTCAACACACATGGAAAATGGGTCCCACCTAGATGGGACTGATTCTCCATGCATGGCGAATGGGTCCCACAAGGGGCCAATTTGATAGCTAAGATGCCAAGAGATAAGGAAATAAGGTCTAAAATGCAATCTTGCTAGGTATTTGATCAATTTGAGCCTCAGGATGCACAATATGGGTTGATATGGGGCTATTAATGATGATGTGAATGTCAAATAGGGCTTGGGACACATAATTCAATGTGAAAGTGTGATTAAATACACTTTACAACACTAAAATGAGGTCCACTTGGCCTAAAAGGACACAAGAACCAATGTGAATGTGCAAGACACATTACAACACTAGTTTATCATTAAGTTTATTTCAAAAACCTTCTAGATTGATGTAATAATGTTATTAAATACATTTTATAATGTTGAATTAGGAAGAAATGGGTTCATTAAGTCTACAAAAGCGTGAAAGTCCACTACAAGACTTTACAATACCTTTACAAGACATCAATAAAAGCATGTTATTTGATTTTCAAGAGTCCAAGACCTAGTGCAGATGCATAAAATACCTCAAAACACCTGAATCAAGGCCTCATTAAGTTCAATTTATCATGAATTAATCCCATGTCAAGCAAAGGGTCAATTTTTTCTACGACATAGATCATAAAGGTAAATCTATCAAGAAGAGTTATTGTGTCAAAGAAGATAGTGGTGTGTTTGATGATGGAAGTGATGAATTCTTGTGTGACCAATGGATTATTACAAGTTAACCACACTTGATCCATGAGGAATCAAAGTGCGATTTAGCCACTAAACCTCAGTCCTAGTAAAATCATTCAATGTAAATCAAAGTGGAAGCCATTAAAACTTAACATCTTAAAATACAAAAGCTTTTGAAATACCTACTATAATCCATTAAAACTTATTTTATTAGGGGATTGTTGTCGTGTTGATGTGGAACAATGAACCTTTCCCAATCTCGTGAATAGTGAGTTTGTTTCAATCAATTCTATTAAAGAGAATCAATGAAACTGTTGCGATAAATGGATGAAAACATGATTTATTCTAAATTGAACATGATGCCAGCTAAATTAACATGATTTTATGCTAAAAATTATCTAAGTATGAAAATATAAGCTATTCCAAGTGATATTTAAGCTAAAATATTGAAACCCTAATTTATAAACAAGCTAAGATGGATGCATAGAAGCCATTAATGGAAGCTTAAAGCTAAAATGTAACTAAAAATGAACTAAAATATGCTAAAAGTGAGTAAAGTATGACTGTGAGTGTGAGTGAATTCAACAACATAAGTTTGCAATTGAAATATGGCTCCATTTGTCTCGAAATAGTGTTCTATTTATAGGAGAGAAAATGAGAAATGGAGGGTTGAGATTGAAAAAATTAATCAACAGTAAAATATGAAGGAGATGAGAGGAATGGATCATGGATTCTCATCAACAGATGAGAATGCATGATGGTATTTAATCAAGGGCTCACATTTACTTCAAATAAACACACTTTTGACTGCTCACATAGGTCAAAGGTGATTTTTTCAAAAGGTTAAAGGTTAAAACTTGCATTAGAAGTTATGTGAAAATATCCCTTTTTTCAAATGATGGAGGAATAAGAATATTTCTTGAAATATTCATTTGGGGTGAGGATAAAAGGCATTTTGAAAATTAAAAGAAATTCTTAATTATGCAAAAAAAGGGATAAGGAATATTCCATGGGAATATTCCCTTTTTAGAGGAAAATTGATTTAATTGCTAATTAAACCAAGTTTAATCATGCAATTAGGGGATTTGGAGGAATTAAAGTGTTATTCATTAAATTAAATGATTTAATGAGTGGGGGAGAGATGACATGATATTTAATTTAATAACTTAGGGTTATTTAATTAAATAAGATGACTTAGGGAATTAAATTAAATACTTTGATTTATTTTATTTAATAGCATAGAATGTTAGCATGAAAAGTGGGTGAATTAACCCAATTAAATGTGTTAGGTTAATAGATGAAAATGATGCAATTAATTAAATAGCTAGGCTAATTTAATCAATTAAGAAAAAATACGATGGGTTTGAGGAGGAAATGATGCTAGTTATCCAATGTGATCCATCAAGATATTTTTAAGTGTCTACATTTTTTCCCTCTTTGAAGCAATGTACTATTTGCATTGGTTAAAAGACTAATGTTGATTTCAATGCTGATTTTGATGCTAATGACAATGCAAAAATGAATATCGATGATCTCTTTGATATGTTGATAGCCAAGCTAAAACTTGATTAATCTGATTGATTGATTGATAACATTGTTGAGGATTCACAACATTGCAAGGATTGTGTTGAATAACACAAGGATTCATGGGGAAAGATATATCCCCACAATGATTTATTTGATAATTTGATTAAGATTTTCTAGCAAGGCTAGGAATAAAATTTGTTAGATGATTTGATGTCAATATGATTGAAAGATGGTTGGTTTCCCCCTCAAGAGATTTATAAGAGAATAAATTTTTCTAATCGATCTCATGATAGGTGAAAATCAAGCTTATGCTTGAGACTCTTGATATTTTAGGTTTCTTTTGAATCAATGATCTGCAACATTTTAGACTATTGAGTTGAAGATGATATATATGCCCCACTATGCCCTAGTAGAAGAGGGATTTATTGGTAAAGAGTATGAAAAATAGTTCCTGGAAAGCTCAAATGTTGATGTAGATAGATTTTATGATGTATAGATAGTCATCAGCATTGGGTAGCCTCATGTATATTTTAATGTAGATCACAAAGATTTGATACTTGGATAGAAATTTTAGTAAAGATGGAAGAATAAAAAGAATAAGATGGATGAATTGACCATTGATTTTGATGATTAATTCAAAAGATCCAACAATTCCATGATCCACTGAGACTTTATTAGAGATGGTGATGAGAAATGCATAATGAGGATGAATTCATGCAAGATGATGAGGTGCCCACCTTTCAGGATTGGGATTTTCTATCATTCCTTATTATTTGATATAACACATACACATGATGCATCAAGGTATTGATAACCATGATGGCATTGTATCTAGTGTAATGGAATTTGACTCAACAAAAAGATAGTCCATAGTTACTGTTCAGACCTTGACATATGGAAACCTTGTTGGAATGTAAGTTAGAAGCTTATAATACATTGGACTAAAGCATACACAATAGTCAACAATCTACTCCGAACAACTTTCCTACACACAACTAAGCAATTATGCGCCAAGATTATTTTACAAGAGTATCCACAAGCATAGAAAGTAAAAGGTAATACTCGATGCCCCATTCCTCACAAGCATAAAAAGTGAAATATAATACTTGATGCCCCATTCCTTTCT
The DNA here is from genome assembly GCA_007258455.2 of Sequoia sempervirens. Classification (NCBI taxonomy): domain Eukaryota; kingdom Viridiplantae; phylum Streptophyta; class Pinopsida; order Cupressales; family Cupressaceae; genus Sequoia; species Sequoia sempervirens. Next base: position 8,388 of record VDFB02093664.1, on the reverse strand, counting down.
CTCTAAATATTTTTAGATAGAAATCATTGAGAGGTCCTTGCAATAGGTCAATAAGATAAATCATAAGAAAATATCACAAATAAACAGTCAGTGTTATCTATATCTCTTGCCTAGTTTAAGTATAGCTAAGGTGATGTTTGATACTAATGTCCATCACAAGAAGGATACATCCTAAGACATGTTGATCATAGGGTTGTTTGATGTTAGGATGATGATGCTAAGATAAGTTGTTGATATACACTTCACTGTCATATTTACCTATGATCTAGACTTTAGATTTTGACTTTTAGGTTCTCACTTTATGACATGCTACACTTGCTTTCTATTTGTTTTGCCAAAGGTTGAAGGTGAGAATTGATTTATTATGGGTGAAAGTTTATTGCGGGTGAAAGAAAAATGGATGGATGGGTTTTGGATTTTTTGGAATAATTTTAAGTTTTTGGTATTTTGAAAATGTTTTTGAGGCTATTTTTGGTCTTTTTGAAATTTTATGTGAATGTTTAGGATTTTAAGATTTTATGAGGCTATTTAGGGTTTTCCAAGGATATTTGATGTTGTTTAGGTCTTTTGCATATTTTCTAATGTTTTTGGGAATTTTTGAGATTTTCAATGTTTTTGTGTTTTTTGATATTTGAATGTTTTGGGATTTTCAAAAGTTTTTTGACCAAGAACCTAATCTAAAGACATATCCTATGGGTCTTGAGGGGCTAATCAAAGATAAGCCTTGCTTACGTTATACACGCAGAGACCACGTAATTTCACTGACTCGACCTATTAACAAGATGAAGATATGAATAGTGATGGAAAAGTCAGTTAATATGACAGACTCCTAAAGGACTGACCTAGGGTGTCTGCGAGGGCATCAATGATGGCCTTCACGTTCAAGCTCAGAGACAACATAGTTTGACAAGGGTATTTTTTTTTAATTTTTGATGTTTGACGATTTTAGGGATTTTGATGTATTTTGGATGTTTTGGATTTTGACTTTACAATTTTTTGAATGTTTTTAGATTTTAGTTGTACAAGATTTTGCGAATTTTTTTGAATTTTATGATGAATTTTTTATGAATTTTTTTGGGATTATCAATGATATTTTGAGGTAAACAATACCAAGATCATGATGTCAATGTCACATTACGAGATAAAAGACATGGATCAAGAGTTATTCGAAGAAAAAAAGTGCAATAACCTGCCCCCAATGCTTAGCAATTCCTCATAATGCAATGGATAACCAAGATAGTTAATGTATATGCAAAGAGTTTGATAGAGTTTTATCATACTAGATATGGGCTATGGTACTTCATGAGATAAAGTGGTAAAGATCCTATCAATAGTTTTCCATGAGTAGAGTTGAAGTATATGTTGAATCTTTATCAGGATCAAGATAAAGTGGAATATCTGGATAAATTTTGGATTGGATGGATGAAGGGAGCATTGGATTTATCATGACAAGGATGAGATGCTTTTGTTTGAGAAGGATCATATAGATGCTTGATTCTACTCATGACACATGTTTGTTAGGTTTTTATCATGGTACTTTCCCAAACTACCACCATAATGGTTTTCATTGTGGATGAATTTTATTTTTACTAGATTTTCTTGATTTTTTGATTTTTTTGATTTTTTTGGATTTATCATTTTTTTATTTTTTTTATTTTTTGATATTTTCTAGAAATGTTAGCCTCATGTTGAACCACCTGGTGGTACTGGTGTGGAGGTCACTATCATAACATGCCAACGATATCCTGCTTGAAGAAGCTACTTTGCTAAGATATGAGCACTTGAATGCAACCTTGAATAACTTTGATCTACCTTGTGGATACCAAAATTAACCTTGTTTATGTGCACACATTGTGATAAAGTGCCTTCAGAATCCTTATGATGAAGGGTAGCTACCAAAACACAATCAATGCTAGAATTGGATATCATGAATGTAGTAGATGGTGTCATGTATGAAGGAATGTGAGATGGATTGGTCAATTGTTTGGAACCTTTGACTCTCCAAACTTGGATAGATGAGAGATAATGGGTGGAAATAGAGGTTTTAAATTAAGGAATTATGACCAACCACTAGATATACTTTCTTCCTTGCTTGAGAAGCATGCTTTTGTATTTGAGGATGCTTTTGATGGATAAATTTCTCTTTTTGATTTTTCCCCATAGTTTCTTTGACTAATGGAGTTTTAGAAATTTTTCTTTATTTTCTTTGGTATGGGTATGTGCAAGATCATCATGGAAAAAATAGGCCATTAAGTGGTGAAAAATTGAGAAAAATCGAGGATTAGGCCACTTGGCCGTAAAATTTGAATAAGTTATCTATATTATTTCAAAATATGTAAGAATAGAGATTTGTAGAAATTGAATGTAGTTTCTAAACTACTAGGTTTGTTGAAAAAAATCTATTTGGTGAAAATTTGGAAATTTCAATGTAGTGAGTACTTAAATTTTAAAGGAGAAAATTAAAACAGGTTAATGCAATGCGACCATCCTAACCATAGTAAAAAGATTTTTTTTTTTAATATTTTAGATATATGTAGAGGACTCATGTCCCGATGCGATGCATTTTTTTTGTAATTTTTTTCCAAGTAAATACTTAATTATGAATTTTTTATTACAACTTTTAAAAAATATAAAAACTCGTATGTCTGACCACCTTAACTTGGTCAAAACTTCATGAAATTCAATATTTTTTTTTAATCTTATAGTAAGTGAAGCATAGAATGTGATGCATATTTTGTATTCAAAAAATGTGATACTTTTTGAAAGCTATATATTTTTTTCAATAAGCCTATCAATCGGGACTTTTGTTGTAATTCAAATAGAAAATGAATAATAATTATTTATTAAATTCAAAGTAAAGCATAATTTATATTGGTGGAAAGTTGAGATTCTCCTTTAAAAACCCTTTTTGTTTCATCAATTTTGGGTAAAAAAAAGTCATCAACCACATACCCTACACATACCCATCATATTGCCACTTTTTGGCCCATCATGATCCTGCACATACTTGTATCCATATGTATTTTCTTTAAATGTTATAAGTAACTCTACTAATCCTAAAAGATGTATGAAGGAAATTTCTCTAGAAATAGGTCACAATTTTGAAGGAACTATGTTGACTAGTTTTCATGCAAGAGAGGAGAGAAAATATTGGATAATTGAGAGCAGGTGCTCAAATCATATAATTGGTGATAAGTGTAATTTTGTTAAAATTGAAAAGTATGATGGTGGTATTGTTAATTTTGGTGATGATAGATCTACTAAGATTTGTGGAAAAGGTTCAATTAGTTTTGATGGAAAAAATAAAACTGATGTATTCTTTATGTCAAGGGTCACCTACGTAATATTCTCAATGTAGGAAAAATGTGTAGTAGAGGATAAAATTTTGTGTTTAAGGATGATGGTTCTAAAATTAGAAAAGGAAGCTTCAAAACATTGGTTGCAACTAGAACAAGGATAGAAGGAAATGTTTATCAACTCAAAGGTGGTGGTGTTAAGTGCTTTATGTCTCAAATCAATGAAATTTGTCTATGGCATAGAAGAATGGGTCACATCGATTTTGATAGCCTAGTGAAGATCAACTCTACTAATGCTATGAGGGATCTACCAATGACTACAAATCCTATCAATGCACTTTACAGGGGGTGTCAATTTGGAAATAAGATAAAGAAGAGGTTTAGAACTAAGAAATATTCTATTGTAGGACCTCTAGAGTTGGTGTATATAGACCTTTGTGGACCTATCGAAACAAGAAGCTCTCAAGGTGATAGGTATTTTATGTTGTTTGATGATTACTCTATAATGAATTGGGTAACATTTATCAAATTGTAGAAGAGGGGGATTCGCTACTCACAAGTTCTCTTCAATTAGAGATCCTCATGGGGTGAACTACCCTAAACTACCTCAAGGAATAGCACAAAAGTTTTAGAATCAGAAAGAGCAAGTCACAAAGATTCTCTATACAAACTAACAAGCTCTCGGCCAAAGGATGTCAGCGCAGAATATAGATGATAGCGTAGTGCATTGGCATCTCAAAGGTGCGCTGGCATCTCATAAGGACCTGAAAGAAAGTTTATCTCAGAAAATTGCTAAAGTGACTACTACTTGAATTGCTAAGAAATATTAAAATTTAGGAAAGTGACATAATTAAAATAGAGTGGAGTAGAACTAATAAAGATAAAAAGAAGAAAGGAAAGAAATACTTACAACCATGTGAGTGATGAAGCCTCTAGAAAATGAATTTCTTCAAAACCTTCATTTGTAAGATCTAGAGAGAATGTTGGGGTTGTATAGGGGTTTGCCTCATTCAAACGCCTGTTTTGGTGCTCCCACCTCCATGGACAAACAAGAAGATAGAGAGAAAGAGTGTGGTGAAAAAAGCATGTGGTGAAAGAAAAACCCACTCAGGGGTAGAACCTACACCACCAAGTAAATGTCTGATAAAAGAAAACCCTACTCAAGGAGGAGAACCTGTATCACAAAAGAGTTGATAAAATCAAACCCTACCGAGGAGGAGAACCCTCGGGTATTCACCAAGTAAATGTGGAAATAGATATGGGATATGAACCAAGATCTCAGAAGCAAGCATGAAATGAAGAAGAGATGAAGAAGAGGACAAGAGAGATTGAGAGGAGTTTGCCACTTCTGCTCCCAAGCTATATTGGTTAAAGAAAATAGCAAGAGTAAGAAAGAAGAAAAAGGTAAGAGCTAAAGCTAGGAAGATTCAAAAGACCAAATTGATGGAAAGAATGGATTAAAAAGGAAGAAAAAAAGATTCTCAGGTGGTTACAGAGAATCCCAATCTATTTCCATTGAAAAAATTAGCTGACAAGTGGAAAACATGCTCAGAAATAGTCATCTAAGCATTGACACATTGTAGGACACTAGCGTGGTGTGTGGACGTTCGCATGACATGCTAGTGTCTGGACATGTCATGCTACAAAACAATGCGAATGAGAAAAGCACAAAGTTCAATTAAAATTTGGCATGCGAGGGTAGCTACTAAAGGGGTGTTGGAGCTTCCTGAGAGGAAAAAGGCTGATGCAAGGACTAAAATGAGCCTACATAAGATGCTAAGGGAGTGGACACTAAAGTAGGTGCAAATATGTATGTGAAATTGCGAGGGGTGCAATTTTATGCCTATACATTTTTCCCCCACTTTACCAAGCATATGAATCTACATTAATATGCACACTAAAGGTAATCTACTAAACATAAATAACATCACATGCCAAAAGGATACTGTAAAGGAAGTAGATAACTCTTCGAACCACAAAAGCATTCCCCCAAGCTGAAGACCTACAAAACCAATGTTTTAAACAAGTAAAACCTACACCAAACAAAAACATTAGAAAAAATCTAAAGGATTTGGGTTAGCTCAAAGTAAGGAGACCTTGATGTAGAAGGTTGTCTTAGTACTATGCATCATCCCCAAATTAAGAAATTACACATAGAAAAATTCTAAGGTGAAGAGAGGAAGGGCATATACTCAGGATGAAGAAGATGTAAATCTTCAATTTGGTATATGCAAGTTGAGAAGAGAAAGATAGAAATGAATGAAAAAGTGATAAAATCAATCCCCGCTCAAGGAGGAAAACCCGTATCACAAATTAAAAGTGATAAAAGCAATCCCCGCTCAAGGAGGAAAACCTGTATCACAAAAGATAGGTGATAAAATCAATCCCCGCTCAAGGAGGAAAACTCGTATCACCAAAGATAGGTGATAAAAATAATCCCTACTTAAGGAGGAAAAATTGTATCACCAAAGATAGGTGATAAAAGCAATCCCCACTCAAGGAGGAAAAACTGTATAGTGAAGTAAAGGTGATAAAAGAAATCCCCACTCAAGGAGTAAAACCTATATCACCAAATAAGGATGTAAAGGAGATCTATAGGTATTTGTTCCTATAGAGAGGCATCCCCCAAGATCTCTCGCATGGAGGAAACCTTAGGAAAGCGGACTCCATAGAGTCAGAAAGTAGCCATGTAGTAAGTGGATAGTCACGTACACTATCAATAGACTAGAAGGATTTCAAAGGGATCCCTTGGGAACCCTTCAAAAGAAGAGGGGTCCACTCAAGGGACATGCTATTTGAGAAGCAAGGTCTAGTCAGGTTGCCCCCAAGCTAGATGCGAAAGAATCCATTTAAGATAAAATATTTCAAAGGGGATCCCTTGGGAACCCTTGAAGAGAAAAGGGGGGTCCACTCAAGGGATGCTTCATTTGAAAGATAAAGAGAAGAGAGAGGGTCCTTATGAGGATGCAAATCTCGAGAACAAGTTATTACTGCCCCCAACATATAGGGAAGGATAACCATGAAAGGTACTTAGAACATGCAGGATAGAGGAAAACCTCGATATCACTTGTCATGAGAAGTAAAGGTAGGCGTGTCAATCAAACGGGAGTTTGATGACACCTGAATCACAAAGTTGTATTTTTTCTTTCAATGCCTTGCATTCACTAGTGGAATGGCCAGGTACTCGATGGTATGCACAAAAAGAATGTTTTTCTTTATCATATTTATGAGGTTTATTATGTGTAGGACAAGGAAGAGTAATCAAGCAGGATTTTAGGAGCCTCAACAAGATATGCTCTTGCTTAGATAAGGAATGAGGAGCAAGAAGCAAGCCTTTCTCTTGTGGAGAAAGGTTTCACTTCTCACAAGAAGAAGAAGAAGGCATGAAGATTGAAGACAATGGAGGAAGAATCTTCTCAACAGAAAAAAGTTGAGAAGAATTCATGTCACTCAACCATAGCTTCCGTTTAGATCATTCTTTCGAGCAACCAAGTCCCAAATTATTCTTATGGGGTTTAAATTCTATAGGGACTTGAATGCCTTATTTGTTACACCCACAAAATTTACGCTCATAGCCATATTTAGTGACAAGCTTAAAGTTGGGGCCATACCATGTTTGCAAGTCTTGAAAAGAGGGAGGATCCCCATAAAGAGCATTATCCCAACAACGGGGATCACAATCCTCTATGGGATCACCATCATCCTCTTTAACAAGACTATCAATGTTATCCTCTTTAGCAAAAGCATAATCAATTTCCTCGGAAGGGGGATCAATACTAAGAACATTACAATTTGTGATCACACCATCCCGTGATACAAAAGAATGATCATCTTTGATAGTGTGTGTGGATGATGTTATCAGAAGGTCTAAGTGGATCGAGTCAACTTTATATTCTGAATGAGGAAATCTGTAAAGTCTAGAGGACCCCAATCATCACCAAGACATGTATTCTTTTTAGAATTTCTTGTTTCAGAAGGATCTTCCTTAAGGAAATTTATCTCAAGAGTATCCTTTGTAGTAGGTACCGCTAGAGTGAACATCGACACACAGGAAGAAATTGAAGGAATTGTAAGGAAAGCTAAGGTGCGGAACTAACTCTCCTAACATCAAAACCTCAAGGAAGAATGCAAAGATACTTTTAAATTTTTAATTACATTCCAATTAAGATACACTTGAAAGCAATAACAGAAATAGAGAAATAATCATACACAGATGAACACCAGATTTACGTGGGAAAACCCTTACGGGAGAAAAACCCACCACACCAAGAAAAGCCCCTTTGTATTACAGCAATGGAAATTACATATAGAGATTAGACTTATCTTTCTGATTTCAATTTACAATAGCATAATCCTTGATCAACCTTGTACAGAACATTCAAGATTCAATGCTCTCAGAACTGAATTCACTGATCACTCATCAAGCTATTCATCCAACCATTCGTCCAACTGTTCATCGAACTGATCACAATATTCAACCTCTAAGTATATCCATGACGCCCATGGTCTGTCAATCTTCCTCTCAGTAATAGCCACAACAGTCTAACTTCCAACGGTTCCCATTTAGCTTCTCTGATTGGTCAAGGACAAACCACGTAGGATAGTCAATCGGTCAAAAGAATTCAACTTGTATCCGCATGTCGGTGAGACACTAACCGTGTCTCCCCAGTGCCACAAGAACGATTGTAGTTATCGCCAAGAGTCCTAGCCATCGGCAATACATTATACCGAGTTTACAAGTTGCATCGACCTCAGCATTCTCATCGGCGAGACTATCGCCATTTGCCAAGAGATCATACTGAAGTTCACAAGTAACATAGACATCAGTATTCCCTTTGGTGAGACTATCGCTATTCGCCGAGAGATCATAACGAAGTCTTCAATTCATATCAATGTGACCACTGTCGGCAAGACTTAGGCTATCGTTGAGAGGTAATACCGAGCCCTCAAGTCATACTGAGCACCAAACAGTCACCAGGAGTCATACCGACAATAGACTACCCCATCGCTGAGACAAACATCCATCACTAAGACTTCATACTGAAACCTTCATGTTATCCCGATGACTCCGAGTGTAGCTATTCGGTGAGAC
>VDFB02093663.1:38963-52253 GCA_007258455.2 Sequoia sempervirens | reverse complement strand
AACCCTAAAAACATTATCATTCACACATTGACTTGTTGGAGAGAAACTTCTCGAAGGAGCTGGCCGCGGCTGGTTAGGGTTTCTGATGCATTCATGAGCTCGAAACTTCATCACACCAGTTGTCTTCTGGTTGAAATTTGCTAATACTCACAGGGGCGATCTCTCTTGTAACAATCTGAAGGTATTTTGACTGTTTTTAAACAACTTCTGAAGATTTATGGCCGCCATTCTGACATTTCTGATGCGTTTTTCTTTGTAATCTGCCTGTCGACTTCTCTTCTAGTTGAAGATTCAAAAAGAAAGAAAAGAAATCGAGATTCTCCTATCAGAAAAAAGGTAAGTGCCTTCATAAAATAGGCATCACATTTTATGAGTGTCTCCATTATGATATTTACTGTATACTTAGCCAAAAGAACTCTTTTCCACATTGTTATAAGCATTCATCTCTGTATTAGCCGCCACTCTGACATTTACCTTTTGGGTATTTAATATTTCATTATATTTCATGTTTCTGGAAATATAATCAACCTTGAAGCCATGGCTGTGATAGTTTTTAAATAACGAATTTCTCATTCCTCCCTGTGCGCCCTTCCTTATGTGCTTATGAAGCCGATATGGGAATCTTTGAAGCTGAGCATAAGAGCTCCTATGATGGCTCTAGCCGCGGCTCTTTAATTGTATTTTTTCTTGGGTGGCTTTTGATCTCACTATGAAGAAGACTTACTTTTCTGTATCAGAGTTTCATTATAGCTGAGTCCACTTGAACCCATCATTTTTTTTTGCATTATTGAAGACCCTACATATTATTCCACTCATTCATGATCTAGGCACAACTTGGCATACTGGGTATTTCTAATTTATTGCATTGCATATCATACCTTTACAGCCGTCTTTCCTCACAAGGCATTCATAACATTTTCTATTATGGGTATTCTGTTTTATATCTATTGTTTCATTTAAAAATAAAACAAAATGTAATACACAAATTCCCTTGCATTCTTCATACCCACACATTCTTATTGTGTGTGCTTGACCTGTTTGTTATATGCTTGCTTTGATGATCTTAGTTTAAGCAAGTAATTGCCTACTCAGCCATTTCATAACTTATCATTTCTGCTGAAGGCAAACTGTATTTTGACAAATTTCCTTTGATGTTGATTGGATATTTACACAAGCCCCAGTCATCATTTCTGTACCCAGAAATCTCTGTATGTTACTCAACTTTCTACTGTTCACAACTTGAGGCATTTCTGTGTTGGCTCAGCTTTTGAAATATGGCTTTAGTCATGCTTCCATTTCTGTCATTGAAGTTGCTATGGTAAATGTCCTTTCTTGACAGGAGGTGACGACTGCCAACAACGTACTAGTAATGCACATTTAAATTGCTTACTGCTGATTTTTTAAGAAATTTCTTTTGAAGACTCCTCATTGCCTAAAAAGAACACATGCTTGAGATTGCTAATTAAGCACTGCTTTTCCAGCTAAATCATCATTGGAAACAAAAGCTGCATTCTGATTTTGCTCAATTTTGTATTTGACAGTTATAAAACATTTCAAATACCTATGCACAGATTTTGTATTTAGATTTCAATGCTGTGCATAACTCGTAAGCACTTTACCTTTCATTTTGTGCCTGTCTTAGTCACCAAGATTGCTGTTCTTTCTACTTGTGCACTGTAATCTAATCTTCTCCATTGTCATGCCTCTTAATTTTTCTGGTAAAATCATTAAAAACCGAGACAGAAAATAGATTAAAAGACCCCTCTTGTCATGAAACAGTGGCTGGGCGCAGCTTGGCACACTGAATATTTATCATTTAAAATGTTGTCTCTATTATGATGCTGGAATTATATCTTTACAAAAGAAGCAATGAAAAACTTGAACCATTATATGAAAAACTTGAAGCTCCCTGTATATGAACTGCTTCCTTGCTTCATCTGTTAAGTGTCATTGGTTAGAGTGAATACCACCTGATACTCCATTAAAGAAATATCCTTGCATGCTTAACATTGTTGTCAACATTTTCCGCTTTTTTCATGGTGAATAACCTCCCAATTAACATCTACAATCATGCATGAGACTGTACAATAGTTTCAAACTGCTCCATATAGCTTTTCCTTTTATTTTGAAACTTCAAACTGGCAGATTACAAGAATAGTAATTATCTACGAATCTGGATTAACAATGTTATTTTGATCGTTCTCCACCATCATGATACTCATCCTGCTCATTTTAACTCAAAGGCTGCTGTTCTAAATCCGTCTTAATCATGTGCAATGTGCTTTCATCATCATGCTCAGCAAATTAATAAGTGTTGAACTTTTTTCTGTTATTTTTCATCTTTGACTTAGCTGAAAAGTTCAAGGTATCATACTTTTTTTTTTCTGAAACAACAATCCTTCTGCTTATGAATGAAATACTTTCATTTACTCAGCTCAATGTATGAATGAGCTTACTGTCTCCTTCCACTCATTGTTTTTGCTAAACATGGAAATCCTTCTTATAATGCTGAAGTTAAACTTATTATCTCGAATCCTTTGTAAAATGTGCATGCACTTTCATGGTGTAAGAAACTAAACAAAATGCTGAATGCTTTGTTTATTTTCCATGAAAAAGAACTCAATGTTTTACCACAATGTGAATACGAATGAGAGACAGAACTAAAATGAGAGTTATTAAATATAATCAATACTTAACTGCCACTTAATTATTGCTTGATTTGTGAGCAAAAGATAAATGCTCAGTCAGTTCCATCATGCTGATTTAGACTGTTTTTATCATTTGACATTACAGTACTGTATTCCTTTCTGGCTCTGTAATTGAAAACCTGATATGCCGGGCTCAACCCTTGTGGGAGCCTGTTTTACTCCACATATCAGCTGAAATGAATTCGAATATGAAAAACCTGCTCCTGCACACTGAAACAAACATGTTAGCAAAATAAAAGAAGTTGAAAGCTTCCATTGTATTATGTCTTTCTACTGATTTCTTGCAATCATCTGATGAATGCTCGGTTTAACGCAAATTACATTTCTGTCTGTAGCATAAGCGTAAGACAGAAAGTAATTCACTATTGCTTAGAGTACAACTCTAACATTATTTCCTTAATGATTTTGCAGGTATGCGGAGCGATGAAGCGAGGCTGCAACTGCTTGAAGGCTCGATGGCTAAAAGCACCAACGAAGTGATTCGCCGTAACAGGCAATGATGAATTGCTTTCCTTTTTTACGCTCATGCTTTTTACAGCAATGTGGCCTATGCTTAGATTTAGTATTCATTTTTTGATTGTTAGAAACAATCTCAGTTACTCTCGCGGCTTGTGCGAGATTCAGCATTTTCACGAAATGAATAAAAGTGCAATTTTCCTTAATTTTCTGTTTTAAACATTTGCACAACAATCTTATGATACATTTGTAAGATGACATCATTGATGATTCAACGAACACTTTATCAGCAAAATTTGGAAAAAAATTTGTACCTATAAGAGTCAAAACTTACCAAATTTCACCCGCTGAGCCGAGATTTGAAAATAGTAACAATTCCATTTCCCAAACATTGTGAAATTCCAAAATTTGATCATTATAATGGGAAATCAGATCCAATCAATTATATTAGAGATTTTTGAAACATGACTTTAGAGTTCGCTCATGAGGACACTTACTTGATGTGTTTGATTCCTAGGAGTCTTGGAGTTCAATCTATGGAATGGCTATCAAAAATCACACCTCCTGTCAAGATATTTGAGTAATTAATCAATCTATTTATATCAAAATATTCCTACAACATCTAACACCAAATCACTATGATAGATCTCTGCAAAGTTGCATAAAAACCTGGTGAGCCTTTTATTACTTTTCTTTAGAGATGGAGAAGAATGTTCGCTAGATATCCACGTCATGTTCCTGAAAAAGAAAAGATGGTCACCTTCATTAACAACTTGAATTCATAAATGAGCTATCGTTTGAATTTACATTGTCCTCCCTCTTTTGAGAAATTGATTGAAGATGCTATAACCATTGAAAGTACTTTGGTTAAAAGAGGATTAATAAAAATTGACAAGGACAATCCTAGCTCATCCAATCATCACAACAATCAGGACAAGTCTAAATTTTGGACTCGTAACAAGAACGTGGTGAATGATGGTGTTGTTGATGCAAATCATGTCTCGACTAAGCCATTTGTTCTTAATACTCCAAGTGCTCCTCACAAAAACAACTATAACAATGTCAACTCAGTCACACATCAAGGAAACAATCCTCCTTCTCCGACGAACAATGTGAATCAACATTCTACTGCCATTCAAGGGATTGCCAACAATCAAGGTTACCAGGGAACCAATAACAATAAAAACTCCTTAGAGAATACCTCGAACACAAATCCACAACGATTTTCATTCTTCTCTAGTAAAAAAACTTACACTCCACTGGGTCAATCATTGGAATCTACATTCAAAGAGTTGATGGCTAAAAATTTCATTACCTTGCCACCTCAACGAAACTATGAACCCAGTGTGAAACCTTCATCATGGAATGAAGCATACTATTATGACTATAATCGGTGCAAAGTTCATCACAGAAATAACTGTCAAGCCTTGAAGAATGTCATTCAAGACTTAATCAAAAATGGCACCATCACAATAGAATGACATCAACAATCAAATGAAGACCACCAATCATTTTGCAACCCTTTGCCCAACTATCAAAAAGGTGAGTCTTCTGGAAAAAGTGTGAATCATATTGATGATCCGATAATCAATCATATCTACACGGATGATGATAGCATTGGGAATCCCTCCACCACAATTGTTGAAAACAATGATCAAGATCTATCCATCAATAAATATATTTTTGCCTCATCCAATGAGGCATCAACCAACGATCATGTTGAAAATGTCTCTACATCACCTAATGAGTTAGAGGGCATATCTCAAGAATTTATTTTAAAGCATGATCAATATCTTTCACCAAAGTCTAGCAATGGTCCTTTTCAAGACATATTGACATCCTTCAACCTCATGATTACCAATATTGAAGGAATCTTCAACTCAACACTTGATCTAAATTCACTCAAAGATCAAGAGGATATTGAGTCGCTTCCCATTCAAGAACCCTTTATGAGTAATCCATCCTTTGAAATTGACCCATGTCAAAAACTTGATCCAAAGCATGTTGAAAGAAATTTTGAAATCATTCAAGATCAAGAATTCATATCTCTAAGATATTATAATGATTTAATGGACACTCTCCTATCTATACAGGATGTTACAGATAATGATCATATCCATATAACACATATTCCTCCATCTACCTATGAGATACTTTTCTTTGGATGGACATGTAGATAATTTTCATTCAGAACAAGATTTTTTTACTCCTGATATTATTACACAAAAAGAGTAGGTTATTGATTCCTATAGGAAAACAGAGTTGTCAACATCAGGATGAAATATATCTAAAATCCAAACTGAGGACATCATGTATGAAGATATCCAACATTATCCACTCAAGGAAACAAGTCAGACAAAACAGTATAATTCAGAGTTAGCGGAGTAGAAAATTCCAATAACATCATCTGTAATGGTCATTTATCAGAGAATGCATTTTAAACAAGAGCTCTCGAAATAGGCAAAATCAAAGCATGAAGGTACTACAACCAATATACTGGGGGCAACTTCGTCTCAAACAAATATCAACATAGGGAGCACGAAGAGTCTTTATGGTGAAACCGATGCCAATACTACAACCAGCCATGTCATGAATCTTCATCCACCCATCACCCCATCCATGAATTGGGACCAATGTCAAAAGAAAGAATTGAATCAAAGTACAAAGAACGTTATCAAAGAAAAAGAAGCTGGAAAGCATAATGGACAAATCAAATACAAATTAATACCAAAAAATACAAAGAAAGATCATCCCTATAAAAATCCATCAGTCAAAGAAACTATGGGATAGAATAAAAAAGGGAAAAGTATCCATCAAAGATGTCTGCAAAAGAAAAAGCAGGCTTTTCAAGTGACGTACAAAGTGTATCAGGTAGTTGGTCTTAATTCCATGCACACTTCCTTATCCGCCCATCATTGCTCATCTTCCCGAAGTTTGGAGAGTCAAAAATTTAGCTGTCAGCAATCCATCTTTTATCCCCTAAACACACTCCCATCCACACCTCCATGCATGATAACGATTCTCACATTGACCATGTGACCCAGCCAATGACCCTTCATCATAAAATTAGAAGGAAGTCTATTATGATGTGTGTGTGCATAGAACAAAAGTTAACCGGTCATAAAACAAGCCGAGGAATCACAAAGCTGCATCTGGTACTAAAATCTATCTTAACAAAGCAACTTCTTGAATTAGGATACAGGAGTAAGTACATTATGAAAAAGCATCTGTCGCTTTTTAGTAAGACGATTAAGCATTATCTTTCAAAAAATCCAAAAAAATAAATAAATATAAAAATCCAAAAAAATCAGAACACAAAAGCATCTATAGAAAAACGTGAAGTATATCTATCCCATATTGGATTGGTGCTACTATGATGTGAAAAGTAGCCCCTTCCCAAACCTTGAAAAGCTTGATGTTGCAAATGATGATGGACAAAATTAGCTCTCAATGTGAAGAGAGTAACTTTGCATGAATTGTGGATCTTGATTTGGAACAAAAGTTGTTCGAATGATTTGATGTGACATTTGAAGTGAAAATTAGATGCGACTGATAATGATTGTTTGGATTGATGTTCGATGAAAGATGAAGACTGATAAAGAATGTATTCTTGTCAAAATATGCCATGGGCTAGTGATTTGGAATTTTGGATCACAAATGCTTTGACCAGCTTGGTTTCACATTTTCCAATGTTCGGATCACCACATAAGTGGGAGGGTATAGATCAAGATTTATTCCCGAAGCAAGATGTAAATATCTACCCCCAATGTCTAGCAATGTATGGAATGCCATGGACGAATGCTCAGATAGGTGTATGGATGGATGGATATGGTAAGCACGCAAAGGATTCCAAGGATTATTTTGCAATAAGATAAGGTGTTTGGATAAAGGATGTTGATTTGGATAATGCTCCATAGGATAGGATCCATGAAAACGACCCATGTCAAGATGTCAGATAATGCTGCATAGGATAGGATCCATGAAAACGACCCATGTCAAGACGTTTTCCATAAGCAAGCGTAAAGTGTGCACCAAACTTTTACCAAGATCAAGATAATTTGTATCATGGATGCAGATGGATGGAAATGGATTGGATAAATGGCTCCTGGATGAATGGATTTATTATGGCTGAGATGGATGAAATGCTAGATTTATTATGGATGGGATAAGATGCTTTCACCTAAAGTGGCACACATAGATGCTCGATTCTACACATGATGCCTGTTTTCTAGGTTTTCGTCATGGTATTGCCCAAAGCGCCACCCATGTGGTTTTCACTAGAGGACAATTTTTCTCTTTACTGCTTTCAATCCTTTTTCTCATTTTTTTGGATTTTTTATATTTTTTAATTTTTTAATTTTTTTTGAAAGATTCATCTTGCGACCCACCTAGTGGTTGATGTAGATGTACAATCATAATGTCATGGTATCATGCGAAGAAGTTGCTTTGCTAAGATACGTGCACTTGAATGCAGCTTTTGCGATTCCTAATTTGCTTTGTCGACACCGGAGTTAACTTTGTCTCTATGCACACATCGCGATAGAGTGCCTTTGGAATCCTTATGATGAAGGGTCATTGCTAATACATGGTTAATGTGAGAATTGGATATCATGCGTGGAGGCGTGGATGGAGTGTGTTTAGGGATAAAAGATGGATTGGTTGATAGCTTGGAATTTTTGACTCTCCAAACTTGGGAAGATGAGCAATGATGGGTGGATACGGAAGTGTGCATGGAATTAGGACCAACTGCTTGATACACTTTGTACATCGCTTGAAAATCCTACTTTTTCTTTTGCAGACATCTTTGATGGATACTTTTCCCTTTTTATTTTTCCCTATCGTTTTATTTGGTGATAGAGGTTTGATAAAGTTGATCTTTCTTTATTATTTTTACGATCCATTTGATTGTCCATTATGCTTTCGACTTCTTTTCTTTGATAAGTTCTTCGTACTTTGATTCAATTCTTTTTCTTTTGACGTTGGTCCCAATTCGTGGATGGGGTGATGGGTGGATGAAGATTCATGACATGGCTGGTTGTAGTATTGGCATCGATTTCACTATAAAGACTCTTCATGCTCCCTATGTTGACGTTTGCTTAAGACGAAGTTGCCCCCACTATTGTGGTTGTAGTACCTTCATGCTTTGATTCTGCCTATTTTGAGAGCTCTTGTTAAAATGCATTCTTTGATAAATGACCATTACAGATGATGTTATTGGAATTTGCTACTCTGCTAACTCTGAATTATATTGTTCTGTCTGACTTGTTTCCTTGAGTGGATAATGTTGGATATCTTCATACATGATGTCTTCATTCTGGATTTTGGATATATCTGATCCTGATGTTAACAACTCTGTTTGGTTGTAGGAATCAATAACCTGCTCTTTTTGTGTAATAATATCAGGAGTAAAAAAATCATGTTTTGAATGAAGATTATCTACATGTCCATCCAAAGAAAGCATCTCATTGTAGATGGAGGAGTATGTGTTATATGGATATGATCATTATCTGTAACATCCTGTATAGATAGGAGAGTGTCCATTAAATCATTGTAATATCTTGGAGATATGAATTCTTGATCTTGAATGATTTTAGAATTTCTTTCAACATGCTTTGGATCAAGTTCTTGACATGGGTCAATTTCAAAGGATGGATTACTTGTAAAGGGTTCTTGGATGGGAAGTGGCTCAATATCCTCTTGATCTTTGAGTGAATTTAGATCAAGTGTTGAGTTGAAGATTCCTTCAATATCGGCAATCATGAGGTCGAAGGATGTCAATATGTCTTGAAAAGGACCATTGCTAGACTTTAGTGAAAGATATTGATCATGCTTTAGAATAAATTCTTGAGATATGCCCTCTAACTCATTAGGTGATGTAGAGACATTTTCAACATGATCATTGGTCGATGCCTCATTGGATGAGGCAAAAATATCTTTATTGATGGATAGATCTTGATCATTGTTTTCAACAATTGTGGTGGAGGGATTTCCAATGCTATCATCATCCGTGTAGATATGATTGATTATCTTATCATCAATATGATTCACACTTTTTCCAGAAGACTCGCCTTTTTGATAGTTGGGAAAAGGGTTGTGAAATGCTTGGTGGTCTTCATTTGATTGTTGATGTCCTTCTATTGTGATGGTGCCATTTTTGATTAAGTCTTGAATGGCATTCTTCAAGGCTTGACAGTTATTTGTCTTTCATGCGCTAAACCTATGAAAACACTTGTTGAAAAACATTTTTTTGATCATACACTTGATGTTTAGTAAAGGGTTTTAAAAAAAACTATTTTTAGAATGTTTGTTGTGTCTTCCATCACATTAACTCAGATAAAAGATCATCCAAAATGAATATGCAAAAATTCAGCAAAAAATTGTTTTCAACTGTTCAAAAAATTGTTTTGGAAAATTGTTTTAGTGCAGCTAGGGAGTGTCTTAGTGCATTTGATTGTTTCTCTAGTGCATATGCCTGTTTCTGCAGGGCATATAGGACACAGAGTAGTGCATCTGTCATTTTCCATAATTTTCACTTTTGATAGATCTGAGTTTATAACATCCTTGGTCCAGTAGCATCTTGACATTTCTCTCATGCTTAGAGAGTGGAAATCAACCAAGTTTGTTAGGAAATCAATTGCCAATAAGATCAAGAAGCCTAAGAAACATTTAGGTTACAAGAAAAATTTGCAATGAAGAAAGTTTTTGTATAAAAGTTGAAACGTTTTGCTCCATTATTGTGAGTTTCTCCATAGGTACCAATATTTTTCTAGGGGATTCACTGGCAAGTACGCTATAGAGCCTTTATATTCATGAGCCTATTTTCAGAGAAGAGCTCTATCTCAACAACACAATCACAATCAACCTCTCAACTTCGATTATCTACCACAACCCTCAATTGAATATCCCACTCATCCCAGCCAAATCATTCACTAATCTTGAAAACAAACTAGGCTATTTGATACACTTATCATTTTTTGAGACTAGGATCAAATCTCAAAAAGTGCATCTTTTCAAACAAGTTTTTGATTATTAATTCAACTTCCCCAACATGATTATGATATCCTTTCATCTTGGAAGCCACAATCAAGAATTAAGAACATCCTTGATCATATCATAAGATTTTCATCTTATTAGATCAAGACATCATCATTTGTGCACTTCTCAAACTTGTGATCTAAGTTTAGAAGAACATTTCAAAAGCATATGCTTATTGTCACAAGGTTCCAAAAAAAAAACACAAGGAAGAAGATGAAAGAAGAGATCCACTTTACAACATGGGTGATAGGGAAGAAAATCCTTTTCATAGGTTTCATACTGGGAATAGTTCAAATGATGAAATAACTAGTGAAATGATTCAAGAAGTTGAACAGGATCCATAGTTTCACATAATTTTGGACAAGATCTTAGAGCGAGATAAAGAAGGCTACTTTCTTTTATTGGGAAACCAAGGTGCCAAATTTCCCTCTGACTACAATATGGAGAAAATTAAGGAAGATCCTGAAAAGACTAAAAGTCCATTAAATGATCTTAGTAGTCTTCCCCAACAAATAAGAGCACTCTAAAGGAAAATCAAGAAAATACAAGGGGGCACAACTACAAAGTCCTTTGATGGAAATATGAATGTAACCTCTTCTCCTCCAAAAGAAACATCATCCAAATTCAATGTTTTTGAATTTTTGCAAAGGTTAAATGAGAAGCCCAAATCTAAGCCATCAAATAAAATTGACCAATCCTGTCATGTCATGCATTTATCTTCATCCCCCATAATAGAAAATGAACCTCATGATTCTTTCACCCAAGATAACGATTCCATTCAATCACCTTCTTCTATCATATCCTCTACATCCAATGATTCATTTCAATCTACACATCTCGATCAAAAAATTCTACAAACCCTTCCTATCTTTGATCAAGATCCCATCTCTCAAGAACCATATGATGATCCCCTCCTTTCATTATTCACCCATGATAATCCTCTTCCATCTGAAGAACAAAATGTTCTTCCAATTTCTTCATCCACCTCATTCAATGAATCCATACTCTCTTATGATTCCATCACATCCCAAGAGTAGAACAATTCTTCCATCCTATCCAAAGATTCCCTTCCATCTGATGATCAAGCTACTCCATCTCCTTCATCTAACGATTCTTTTCCTAGTCAAGATCAAAGTATCCCATCATCCTCATGTCAAGAGCCTCTCACACCTCTTAAAGCCATCCATGAACCCCAAACCTATAAATTAGGATCCTCCACCTTTATCCCCTCCAGTTTACTTCCAACACCTATCCTTTCATGCATATCATATCCTCCTCAAAATGGACTCGCATCTTGTTTCACAAACAATGCATATCCCATGGGTAAACGAATGTGTGAAATTATGAATTACAAAGGAAAAGGTTTAGGCCTTCATGAGCAAGGTATCCTAGAACCCCTTTCTGTCCAAGCAAATCCATATTCTCATGGCCTTGGTTATACACCTCATGCTCAACCTAGGTATCCTAGTCCATCAAACTCTCCATCCATCCTAGGTCCTTATCCCAGTCCATCAAAAACTCCATCTATTATAGGTCCTTATCCTAGTTCACCAAACCTGGGGTGATGGGTGGATGAAGATTCATGACATGGCTAGTTGTAGTATTGCCATCGGTTTCACCATAAAGACTCTTCGTGCTCCCTATGTTGACATTTTCTTGAGACAAAGTTTCCCCCAGTATTGTGGAAGTAGTACCTTCATGCTTTGATTCTGCCTGTTCTGAGAGCTCTTGTTTAGAATGCATTCTTTGATAAATGACCACTACAGATGACGTTACTTCAATTTTTTGCTCTGCTAACTTGAAAATATCTTGTTCTGTTTGACCTATTTCTTTGAGTGGATAATGTTGGATACCTTCATACATGATCTCCTTAGTCTGAATTTGGGATTTATCTAATCTTCATATTGATAACTCAGTTTGACTGTAGGAACCAATAACCTGCTCTTTTTGTGTAATAATGTTAGGAGTATCTATGTGTCCATCCATAGAAAGCATCTCATGGGTAGATGGAGGAGTACGTGTTATATGGATGTGATCACCATTTGTAACATCCTGTATAGATAGGAGAGTTTCCATTAAATCATTGTAATATCTTGGAGATATGAATTCTTGATCTTGAATGATTTCAGAATTTCTTTCAACATGCTTTGGATCAAGTTCTTAACATGGGTCAATTTCAAAGGATGGATTACTTGTAAAGGGTTCTTAGATGGGAAGCGGCTCAATATCCTCTTGATCTTTGAGTGAATTTAGATCAAGTGTTGAGTTGAAGATTCCTTCAATATCGGCAATCATGAGGTCGAAGGATGTCGATATGTCTTGAAAAGGACCATTGCTAGACTTTGGTGAAAGATATTGATCATGCTTTAGAATAAATTCTTGAGATATGCCCTCTAACTCATTAGGTGATGCAGAGACATTTTCAACATGATCATTGGTCGATGCCTCATTGGATAAGGAAAAAATATCTTTATTGATGGATAGATCTTGATCATTATTTTCAACAATTGTGGTGGAGGGATTTCCAATGCTATCATCGTCCGTGTAGATATGATTGATTATCGGATAATTAATATGATTCACACTTTTTCCAGAAGACTCGCCTTTTTGATAGTTGGGGAAAGGGTTGTGAAATGCTTGGTGGTCTTCATTTGATTGTTGATGTTCTTCTATTGTGATGGTGCCATTTTCGATTAAGTCTTGAATGACATTCTTCAAGGCTTGACAGTTACTTGTGCGATGACCTTTGCACCAATGATAGTCACAATAGTATGCCTCATTCCATGATGGAGGTTTCACACTGGGTTCATAATTTCATTGAAGTGGCAAGGTAATGACATTTTCAGCCATCAACTCTTTGAATGCAAATTCCAATGATTGAACTAGTGGAGTGTAAGTTCTTCTACTAGAGAAGAATGAAAATCGTTCTGGATTTGTGTTTGAGGTATTCCCTAAGGAGTTGTTATTGTTATTGGTTCTCCGGTAACCTTGATTGTTGGCAGTCCCTTGATTGGGAGTAGAATGTTGATTCACATTGTTCCTCGGAGGAGGATTGTTTCCTTGAATTGTGACCAAGTTGACATTGTTATAG
>VDFB02093663.1:0-38723 GCA_007258455.2 Sequoia sempervirens | reverse complement strand
ACTAGTTAGCAAGCAAGTCTTCTTCAAAAAAAAAACATATCTTAGCTTTTACCAGTGTCTTCATGCTGCCTGTTTGTGTCTTTCAAAACATATTTGGGTTTCTCTGGAGTTGCATCTTTGGGTGCTTCATTGGTTAAAGTAACTGTATTCCATTGAATGACTGTATCTTTTGAACATGAATACTGCCTGATATTCCATCATATTTCGTTACTTATCCAATATAAATGTTGAACTGCACTCATAATGTTCTATAGATAGCTTATTCCTTTTGTTTTGAACTTCAAACTGGTAGAAAACAAGAACAGAAAATCTCTATGAATCTAGGACAACGTTGCTTGGGACTGTCAACATCCTTCTATATCTTGTATTGACTGAAAATTGTAACTCATGAAGATGCTGTAACATATTTCTTTGTGATGGATAACTGGTACCTTGATGTGGTTGTTTATGTTGCTGTTTATAGACTGAGACTACTGCTCCATAAAATAGTGATTTTCATGCTCTATATAAAACACTAACTGTCTACTTTCATTTTTTCATTGGGCATTCTACTTCACAATGAGAAAGTGTTATATGAAACTTATTTCCTCTGTTACCTTAAAAATAACTCAACTGTAAATGCTTTACCAAAACATCAAAACAGCATTGTTCTTGTCATTGTAATTGCTGAACATGGAAATTATCTTCATAACGCTGAAATTAATCTGTTATCTTGAATCTCCTGTAGACAGTGCATGCACTTGGTGGTGTAAGAAACAAAATAAAATGCTGAATGCTCTGTTATCTGCCATGATACTTTACTATTCCTTTGATTTTCTGGAAATTGTAACTGCTCAATCATCTCAAATATGCTGATTTAGACTGTTTTAATCATTTGATATTACTGTACTGTATTCCCTTCTGGCTCTGTAATTGAAAACCTGATATGCCGGGCTCAACCCTTGTGGGAGCCTGTTTTACTCCACATATCAGCTGAAATGAATTCGAATATGAAAAACCTGCTCCTGCACACTGAAACAAACATGTTAGCAAAATAAAAGAAGCTGAAAGCTTCCATTGTATTATGTCTTTCTGCTGATTTCTTGCAATCATCTGATGAATGCTCGGTTTAACGCAAATTACATTTCTGTCTATAGCATAGGCGTAAGGCAGAAAGTAATTCACTATTGCTTAGAGTATAACTCTAACATTATTTCCTTAATGATTTTGCAGGTATGCGGAGCGATGAAGCGAGGCTGCAACTGCTTGAAGGCTCGATGGCTAAAAGCACCAACGAAGTGATTCGCCGTAACAGGAAATGATGAATTGCTTTCTTTTTTACGCTCATGCTATTTACAGCAGTGTGGCCTGTGTTTAGATTTAGTATTCATTTTTTTGATTGTCAGAAACAATCTTAGTTACTCTCGCGGCTTGTGCGAGATTCAGCATTTTCACGAAATGAATAAAAGTATTATTATGCAATTTTCCTTAATTTTCTGTTTTAAACACTTGCACAACAAACTTATGATACATTTGTAAGATGACATCATTGATGATTAAACGAACACTTTATCAGCAAAATCTGGAAAACAACCTGTACCTATAAGAGCTTAACTTTATTCAGCTCTACCTGTTGAGCGTAGAGTGAAAAATAGGTAACAATCAACTCACATACAACAAACAAAGAAAAATAGCATACTCCATCATAGCTTCTCTAGTCCATGACATCCTTTAGTTACTCTAGAGAAATGATAAGAAAAATCAAGATACAATAGTTGAAAATTTATGCTAAAAAGATTAAACCATGATTCAGAAGAACATCATCCAGTTAGATTTGGTTTACCAATCTTGTTGTTGATTTGGATGGTTGGTTTTCTAAATATTGTGATTGATGTTCAATGTTGAGTTTTGGTGTGATCATTATGTTTGTTATGTTGTCTTACTGTTGCTTGTCTATTGGTTTAAGCTCAAAGCAGATTTCCCCCAGTGAGTTCAGTATTTTCCCCTAGTGAGAAACAAACCATTTATTGTGAAAGCGTACAATCATCGCCAAGCTAGGGTGAGACATGACCGCAATTCCCATATATGTACATGAGGTTCTATGATGGACATGCATAATGATGGCGAAAAGTGAATGACCGACACACATTCCAATAGATGGAAAATCCAATCTATCACAAATAGCCCCTGTTGCTAGGTTTTCACTACTTGTTTTTATTGCACTTTTTCTAATTTTATGATTTTTTATTATTTTTCACTTTTTTTGGATTTTTTTGCTTTTTTGCTATTTTTTCTTTTCTATTTTTTTATTTTTTTTTGGATTTTTCTTTTTTTTGACTTTTTTTGGATTTTTTCGCTTTTTTACTTTTTTTGGATTTTTCTGCTTTTTAAACTATGCACTGGATGAGTTATGTATAAAAATTCTTGAGATGAATGTTGTTGATAGGTTCTTCAAATAGGTCCCCTTCAAGTGTAGATAATAGATATGCTCCAGATCCATATACTGATACAATGACAAAAGGACCTAGCCAATTAGGTTCAAATTTTCCCTTCTTTTCCCAATCTTGGTGATTGCAAGGATTCTCTTTTAGTACAAAGTCGCCAACCTGAAATGTTCTTGGTCTTACCTTGTGGTTATAGCTCCTTGACATTCTTTGTTGATAAGCTTTCAGATGATCAACAACATGCTGATGATGTTCGTCTAACAATTCTAGCTGGACTGTAGTTTGGATACTCGATAGTCTTCCTCTGAAATTATTCCTTTCAATGACACCCGGAGTGAAGGTAACTCAACCTCAATGGGTAAGATGGATTCTGATCTATACACAAGGGCATATGGTGTGGCTCCTGTAGGGTTGTAGATGCTAGTATAGTATTCCCACAAGGCAGGTTTTAGTTGAACATGTCAGTCACATCTAGCATCGTTGACAGTTTTCTTCAAAATTTTCAAAATGGTCTTATTTGAGGCTTCTTCTTGGCCATTCCCTTGAGGGTAATAGGGTGTGGAAAATCAGTGTCGGATATTATTTTTTTCACAAATTTCTTGTACATCTTAGTTTTTGAGGGTTCTACCATTGTTAGTGACAATGGATCTAGGGATGGCATACCGACAGACAATGTAGTTCAAGATGGAGGCAATTTGTTTACTAGTGATCATGGTTAATGGGAAAACTTCAATCCACTTTGTGAAATACTATGTGGTTGTGATTATGAATTTATGTCCATTAGAGGAAGATGGATGAATCTTACCGACAAGATCAAGTCCCCATTGATAGAAAGGCTAGGTCGATGTGAATGGTTGCAACTCCTACGCCGATGCATGTATGAGATTTCCATGGACTTGACACTTCTTGTAATTCTTAACAAATTGAAAAGATTATTTCTCCATGTTCGGCCAATAATATCCCAAGTGTAGGAGTTTCTTAGCTAGAGTAAGACAACTTGAATGAGTGCCACAAATACCTTCATGAACTTCTCATAAGGCAGCTTCATATTCGTCACGTTCAATACATCGAAGGAGAGTACCATCGAGACCCCGTCGATAAAGTGTATCAGTTATCAGGGTGTATCGGGGTGCTTGACGGATAAAGTTATGTTTTTGGTTCCAGGATAGATCAGGTGGAAGGGTGTTGTCTCTTAGATAGGTATAAATCTTCCCATAGATTGAAGAATCAACATCAACTAGATGGCACACAACTTGGGATTTAGGATTGTCATATGCGGGAGTAAACAATTGTTCCACCATGAATTCATAACGACTTCATTTTTTTGGTATTTGTAGAAGAGAAGCAATGGTGGCCATGGCATTTGCAGCTTTGTTGTCTACTCTTGGAATTTTTTCAAACTTGATCTCAACATTTTAAGTATTTCTTGAAGTCATCTACCATTCTTTTGTATGGCATCAATTTTTCATCTTTTGTGTGATAGTCATCATTAACCTGATTGATGACTAGTTGAGAATCTCCATAAACTTGTAATTTTGTGACTTTCCATTCCACTACTACCTTGATACCGATGATTAGTGCTTCATATTCAGCCATGTTGTTTGTGCAAGGGAACAACAACCTATAATATTTTGGGATAGTGTGTCCTTGAGGAGTAACAAATAGGATTCCAACACCTGATCCATGTTGAGTGTAAGACCCATCAAAGTATAATATCTAATGTTGTGTTGTCATTGCAAGGACATTTGCATTTGGGAATTCAATGTGCATAGGATGGTCATCTTGCAATGGTACTTCAGCTAACTGATCTACTATTAGTTGGCCCTTGATTTCTCTTCTATCCACATATTGAATGTCAAATTCACTCAATATAATCACCCACTTTGCTAATCTTCCTATTAGCGTGGCTTTGCTGAGCAAATATTTTAATGGATCTACCTTGGCTATTAGTTTGATGGTATGTGTTAACATATAGTGTCGCAATTGTTGAGTAGAAAACACCACTGCCAAACAATATTTTTCAATGAATTTATAGTTAATTTCATAGCCACACAGTGTTTTGCTAATGTAGTAA
This sequence comes from Sequoia sempervirens, assembly GCA_007258455.2. Lineage (NCBI taxonomy): Eukaryota > Viridiplantae > Streptophyta > Pinopsida > Cupressales > Cupressaceae > Sequoia > Sequoia sempervirens. The sequence continues at coordinate 34,226 of VDFB02093663.1, read as the reverse complement.
ATGTCCCTTTCTTTTCTTGTAGAGTCTTCTTGTGCTAGAAGAGCTCCCAAAGATACCTTAGTAGTTGCTATGTAGAGTAGAAGTTGTTTTCCCTCTATTGGTGGTACCAACATAGGTGGATTCATCAGATATTGTTTCAATTTATTAAAGGCAGCTTCACAGATCTTTCATCCCATTTAAAAGAAACATTCTTGTGTAACAAATGAGTAAAAGGATGACTTTTGTCCACCAGTTGTACGATGAATCTTCTAATGGATTAGAATCTTCCTTGTAGAGATCTTAGTTGGCTAATGTTCTTAGGAGGTGGAATTTCCATGATTGCTTTGAATTTTGCTAGATCTACTTCGATGCCTTTAGCTGAGACTATGTATCCTAAGAGTTTTGTTGATGTCACTCTAAATACACACTTCCTTGGATTTAAACACACATTGAAATTTTCCAATTGGTTAAAGATTTTATCCAAGATTTCTAGATGTCATTCCCTAGTAAATGATTTTGCTAGTAGGTCATCCACATACTCCTCCATGAATGTGTGCATCATGTCATGAAAAATTGTTGTCATTGCATGCTGATAGGTGGCTCCTGCATTCTTTAATCCAAAAGGCATGGCATTCCAAAAAAATGTACCCCATGGGCATGTGAAAGTTGTTTTGTCTTGATCTTCTGGTGCAATCTTGATCTGATTATAGCCTAAAAAACCATCCATGAGTGATAGCATAGCATGTCTTGTTGTTAAATCCACAATGATGTCTATATTGGGCAAAGGAAAATCATCTTTTGGACAAGCCTTGTTAAGATTCCTAAAATCTGTGCATATTCTAATGTTGTTGTCTGGTTTGGAGACTGGTACAATGTTTGAAATCCATTATGCATATCGATTGGTTGGATGAACCTTGCATCTCATAATTTTTTTAATTCTACTTTCACTAGTAGGGTGATGTGTGGATGCATTTTTCTCAATTTCTGCTTTACTAGCTTCACTCCAAGTTCTATGGATAAATGATGCATTATTAGATCCAAATCTATTCCTGGCATGTCAACATAGGACCAAGCAAAATTGATTTGTCTTTCTTCAAAGAATTTGCTGAAATTTGTCTTTTCTTGCTCTATCATTGATGCCACTAGGTGTATGGTCTTTGTTGTTTCTACAGTACCGATGTTTATGGATTGCATAGGCTCAACCAATACTAAAGATATTTCTTGATAATGCTAAGGAAGAGTTTCAAATATCTCATCCTTCAGTGCCTTAGAGAGGTTTTCACCATTGGATATGCTCTTTCTTTTTACTTTTTCATGATCTAATACTGCCATTGCATGGTTTTCACCATCAATTTTTTGTATTCTTTATTTTGTAGCTAAGATATTTGGCACTCCCTTGGTTTGAAGCTTTGTTATGAAATTCATTGGTGGAACTTGATTCTGTATTTTCATAACAAAGGAAATTGACAATGGCATCATCATCTGAAAAGATAGGGATATCAAGCAGCTCAGTTTGTTCCCAGTCAATGAGTTTGGGATGTATCAAAGATAAGGAATCATTATATTGGTCAAGATCAAAGGTGGTGAGAGTCATGATAGAAACATTTTTGAGGTGTTCACTAGCAATGTTAAGGTCTATAATGTTACTCTCCTCTGAATGATCTAGCTCACTCGATGTATGATCGTCCTCACTAGAGTCATCGATATGTAGTGAGCCAAATTCAAGTGGTCTAGACCCTTAACTTTTTTCCTCCATACATATGGGTGCATACCTCTTTATCACATTGATTTCTTTGTCTTCACAAGATTCTTCAGATAGTGAATCACATCATATTCCTTTGAGTTTGTTTTAGAACTAGCTTGCAATTAGAGGATTCACTCACAGATTTGCTGAGTGGCTTCTCATTTTGTCTCTTCTTTGTATCATAATCTTGTCTTGTCTTTTGCATTGATTGTGATAGGATGAATTAGTTCCACAATACCTTCTTTTTGTTTTCCAATAGGACCTTTTCCTTCATATCCCATCTTTTCTAATATTGTGAACCCTTTACCATATTGCTCTGAACTGGTATATTGGAAGTTACTGCTTGGGATTTTCTTCATCTTTGTAAAGCCAATTTAGAATGTCTTTGTCCTCAGATTCATCAACTAGAGTATCTACTTCTACAAATTTACCATCAAATATCATGATGAGTTGTGAAGATTGTTGTCTAGATGTTGATGGATGTCCATATGATTTTGGAGAAGGTAGTAGTTGTGAGAGACATAAGGACTGCTCAAAAGAATACTCACCCATGCCTTTATCTTTCAATTGGATATTTTTCTCAAACTGTTTTGACAATGAATTGAGTTGGCTTTCATTACTTAAGGAAATAGAAGTGAGAGCTTATCTTTTGTATTGTGGTACAAAAACATCTTGGAATGTCTTGAGAGTGTTGCAATATTGGGGATTATTAGAATCTGTTGAAATTGTGATCTCTTGTTCATTGTAAGGGAATTTCAAGCATTGATGGTATGTTGATGGCACTGCTTGCATTTCATGGATCCAAGGTTGACCCAAGAGTATGTTGTATGTCAAATAATTTTCTAAAACTTGGCAAACTATATCCTTTTCAACTAGTCCCACTTGAATTGGAAATACTATCAGTCCTTGAGAGGATCTTTCTTCATCATCATAAGATTTTACGGTGATCTTTCTTTTGGAATCTATTGCATTTTCTGAAAATCCTAATGGTCAGATAAGATTTGAGATGCATATATTTAGACCAACTCCTCCATCTATTAAAACATGTTTGACCCGATGATTATGGATTAAAACCTCAATATGGAGTGGATCATTGTGTGGATGAGTGAGGGATGTATCATCATTTTTTGAGAATGATAAACAATGGGGTGCAGTCAAATGTCCCATCATGGCTTGGAAGTGACAAACTTCCAAATTAGTTGGTAATGTGGTGTCCACTAAAGCTCTTTCCGGAATATCCTTATGAGCTAGTGAAATTTTCAGAAGTTTTGTATGGATATCTACGCTAGAATCTTTTGCAATTGATCCACTATGTTATATCAATTCCAAGGAGCAGCAAGTGTTTTAGATGTACTTCCTTTCAATACAAACTTGGACTGTCCCCTTGTGGTCACATTTACTGGTAGGTTGTCTTGTTTATCATTGATTTTGATGACATTGATTTGATTATCAACTCCACGAATGTGAAGGATGATATTATCATAAATATAATTCATATTCTTCCCTTTGTTGTTTGTTGAAGAAGACTCTCCTTTATCATAGTTGGGTAGAGGGTTTTTAAATGCTCCATGATCATCGTTTATTTTATGTCCTTCAATTGATATTTCATGTTTATCTATCAAGTCTTGCACCAAATGTTTTAGTTACATACAATCATTTATTTTGTGACCTTTGTTTCTATGAAAATCACAATAATATGCATTGTTCCACCATGATTGTTTGTCTCTTGGTTCAAAATATCGTGCATTTGGTAATGTTACGATTTTGTGTGCAAGAAGCTCTTTTAACACTGATTCAAGTGATTGCCCCAAAGGTGTAAATTTCCTTCGATGTGGTGGTGAAGTTGGTTTAGATTCACAATTATTTTGATTATTTTTGGGTGTAGTACCTGATAAATTGAAGAATGGTTTTACGTTATGTGTGTCAACTACACCATCATTACCAACATTCTTATTTCTTGTCCAGAATTTGTGTTTTTCATTGTTGTTATGATGGTTAGAAGAGTTAGCAGAGTTTGTTCCTTTGTTATAGATTTTCAATACTCCTCTTTTAACCAAGGCTTCCTCAATCTTAAGTTTGTTTTCAATCATCTTTTCAAAGCTAGGAGGACACTGCAATTGGAGTCTATAACTCATCTTATTGTTAAGATTATCAATGAATATATCCATCTTTTCTTTCTTGGGTATAGGATGGGCATATCTAGCAAATAATCATCTCCATCTTTGTAATAATGTAAGAAATGGCTCACCATTTTTCTATTTTGTGTTATAGATATCTTTCATGGTTATTTCATGTTGAATGTTGTATGAATATTGGGAGATAAATTTGTTTACCAGCTCCTCAAATGATCTAATACCTGGTGGGAGTTTTGAAAACCATTCCATCCATTGACCACCCGAACTTCTTGGAAATAATCTCATTAGATAGGTTTCTTCATGTGCAAATTCCAGACTCATGGTGCAAAATTCTCTTACATGATCTTGAGGATTAGTTTTTCCATTGTATTTGTCATATTTTGGAAGTTCACACTTTGGTGGAAAAGGTATCATGTTCATATTTCTATCAAATGGGTAAGGACAAATGTCTTGCAACACATATCTCTTTGTTGTTCCCCTTTGCATGTCTAGGATTTGTTGTTGAAGATTTTGCATTTGGTGGGTTAAAGGATTCAATGTATCTATGATTCGTGAGTTAGCTTGTATTTTCTTGGTAGCTCCCTTCAATTGGTTGACATCAAAATCATTGGGTAGTTTTACACCTTGATTTTCCAGCATTGGAAAGTATTTATCTCCATCCTTTTCTATAATTTTTTCCATGAACTTGTGAAATTTAGGGTCTTGTTGAGCTTGTTGAATGTCCTTATCAGTTATCTCATCTATTTCAAGTTGATGAAATCTATGAAAAGGATGTTATTCTCCTTCTTCCATGATGGTTTGGGTTTCTATTTCTTTTTCTCTAAATTTTTGTTTTTGAGCTCTTGTTAAAAGGGTCATGCAAGTGATAGAGTTTTTCTATACTCTGATCTTTGTTTTGGGAGTGCCAATGAAATACCTAAGTCAAATAGGATGATGGATCCTATTGATGAGACTAGGTTAAATCTGATGTACAATGCTTGTTTCGTGATAAAGGATGATAGATCCTGATAGTGAAACTCAGCTAATAATCAGAGATGAGATTGGTGAGTGGGAACTTTAAGTTGTTTGATCCAAGTTTAGTTAAAGGGATTACACTTGCAAAAGCCAATTTATTCAAGTTTAAACCAATTTTTTAATGAGGAATGATCTTTTCTTTGAAAAGGATCCCTAAATATGATTTTGTTTGTTAGACAGAAGTTCAATTTAGCTCTATGTTTGAATATCAGGTGAATACGCTAAAACAGGTTGTATATGCACTAAAAGATGGGATAAATGCATTATAATAGACCCTATATGCGCTAGATTGTCAGTTAAATGTACTAGAATAGAAAGCTTATGCGTTGAAAGATGAGGCAAATGAGCTAGAACAAACCCTATACGCACTAAAAGATTTGGTGAATGTGCTATAACAGACCCTATATGCACTACACTATGAACTCAATGCATTGAAACAAGGAGTTTATCTGTTGAACTAGAAATGTCACCATTTTGAAAGTTTGCCTGGTTTTCTTGTTTTTGAATTAGTGAATTGAGTGCTTTTAATTGGATGATCTTTTGAACAATGATTTCAAACAAAGAAGCTAGTAGTAAAACAGTTGTTTCATCCTATGATCTAAACATCAAGTGTATGTTCTAGGATCTAGTTTGATCCCTTTGATTTCCACTGGTATTGAAAAATAGTAAACAAATTAGTCAGAATCTTCTAATTTCAAGGGTCATTCATAACATCACAACCCACATCTTAGAACTACGTTGAAGCTCACACAACCCTGTCACCCCCTAGAGGGCACCTGTGTTTTTTTCTTTTCTGGGTCTTAACCAAAGTCGAATACTCCACTTTTGGCCAAAAATCCCTAGTAGTTATATGGTGAATATCTTGGGGGTAGATTCTTCCCTCCCCTTGCACTGTGAATATTATAATGTTCAAAAACTAACTCAACTTGGCTATTACATTTAAATTTCTTAGTAAGGGTTTCCGTTCGGTGTGGAAAATGATAAACTCCCCTAGGAGGCCTCCCAACCTTTAGAACAAAGGCTTTTACATATCTCAAGGATACTGGGGGAGGGCTATCAATGCACACTACCGTTGAATGTGATTTTCATCATAATTCACGTTTGATTATAGTGGGTTGGAATGCTTGGCTTTAGTTGTTCCCACTTAGGTCATTCCCTTAGGGTGAGTACTTTTTCCCACTAAGGCAGGCCTTCTAAAGGTGCTATTGCAATAAAATGAAAGAGTGAGTCTGGTATTTTGGTCACCCAGTAAAGGGGAGAGCATAGGCCTATCACTTAGCAAACACAACATACATGGTGTTCATTAACCTTGTAATTAAACTAAATGCCTAATTTAATCAAAGGAAAATAAATCCAGCCCCTGCAAACATCGTTAGTAGTCTCAAATATGTCTTTTACAACATATAAAGCACCTACAAAATAGAAAGATATAGATCATTCCCCCAGAATTTTAAATTCTGCAAATAAAGGTGTATGCGCTAAAACAGAGAGCATATGCACTAAAATATTCAATATATGTGCTATTAAACACATTCAATGCTCTATTCTGGAAAGTAGAAAAGGGAAATCAAATTATGTATATGTGCTGGTTTGGGTTATGTATGCACTATAATAGAGCTTGGATGCGCCGAAAGTCACCACCTAAGCGTTGAAAGAGGTCGCGGGTGCGCTACATCAAAATTCACGAATGGACCTATTGACAAAAACTTGCAAGAAAATATTAAAAATGGGGCTAGGCCCCATAGTGGGTGCCAATTTATGTGTGTATGAATAATGTGAATAAGAAAATAAACCTATACAACACGCCAATGAAATATTATATCAAGGAATTCAAATAATAACCAAATTAAACAACAATTCCTCAATGGTGTCTCATTTTCCTCTATCTCCAAGGATTCTTTAAGTCATTTTGCTCTCAGATTGTTTGTGCACATGACTTTCCAAATGACAACTTGAAGAATGAGAGACGCTAGAAATGCAAGAGATGTTTCCTACATTACATGAGTGATAAACTAGTTGTAGATGATATGCAAAGATAATAATGTTGTTGTATGAAAATGATATGATGAAACTATTGTAATTAAGATGTTGCTAATGAAAATTTCATGATTAAACTACTTGATGCTAAAATGCTAATACTAAAATGCTCACTAAAATGATAATGCTAATTAAAATTCTACAGAGTGTAATTGCTACAAATGCTCATCTCTCTCTCTTTTTGTTGTAAATAAGGGTCTATTTATAGATTTTCCAAGGCATAAGCCTAGGTGGCAAAAATCAATAATCTAGATTTGATTTGGAGAATGGATGGTTGAAGATGAAGAGGTTAGAGAGAAAAGGGGAGTGTGTTCCCTTCATAAGAACAAACTGCCAAGTGTGAAGAGGAATAAAATGGAGATGAAGGCCAAGGGTCCCAAATTAGTTAGAATTTTTTGAGGATAAATGCCAAATTAAATATTAGAAATATTTAATTTCTTGAGACACATGATGAGGTGGAAGGTGAGAAGAAGTTAGTAGAAATGTGCCTAATTCGAATTTAAAATTCAAATTTAAAGAAAGGAGGTTAATTAAATAAAACAAACTAATTAAATTTGTTCATTTAATTAAGATAAGAAGAAAATGATTTAGGATAGAAAGAATTAGAGAAAATGAATTGTATAAATAATTTTTTTAATTTATTTATAAGTAGAAGAAATAAAGATTATTAATTGAATAACTTGTATTTAATTAATCCTCCAGACAAAATTTGAGTGTATACAGTAAGAAGTAAATAATTTGATAATTAATATAAATTAACATTTGTAAGAATATCTTTCGATGTTATTTATATAGATTTTATATAAAGATAGATATACTAGTGGATATACCTTTTTGAAAGGAAATTTTCCTTAATATGGGCCATGGATACATCCTACTTTTATGTGATAAAAGATGTTAACTTTTTTAAGTCTTTGGGGATGCACCTTTGTACTGTAAAGGATAAGAATGATTTACTGGAAAATGTTGATGTATTAGAAACATTCTATTTTAACTTGCAATTTATTTTAGCTTTTATGATCATATTTTCAGTTTTGGTAACATTAGAATTTAGTAAATTATATATTCTGTCAAAACTTTGCCTTGTGTAGCATTATTGTATGTAATAGGGTTTTGTTCGACATATCCTTTTATTGTTAAAACATTAACCATTTTTTGCTATATGGCCCATGAACCCATTTTTGGCACAAGATACAATATTTTATGAATGATTAATGTTCCAGGTTCCATGATTTTGCAATCATATGGGCACTAATGCCATAATGGATATTGACTAGTATATTTTGATAATAGGCAACACAGAAGATTATGCTTGCCTTAAATTTACATTTATAAAATCTTATTTTATGCACATGACTGTGATATGGAATGAGGCTTGATAGTTCCATTCTATTGGTCCCAAGTTGAAAGGATAGTGCATTTTTTAAGTCCATTGCATTGTTAAAGGTTTGCTTTGTTATTAGGGGACATAGATTAAGCAAAATAGTTTAGTTGTACTTTTAAAACCAGCTATCATACCTGGTTATCGACTATCTGTGTGAAATTTCCACTGGGATTTTCGTCAGCCCAGCTATTAATAGAATTTCTCGATGTCGGACGAGTTTCCCAAGGTGGTTTCCTCGATACGCGGAACTAGAATGGTAAGTGATTGCTCGCATGAGGGTTAATACATCCTAGCGTTGTTGTACAATGGCGCAGGAGGAAGTAAATGCAATATTCAATGTTGCAGTGTGGGAAAGTATATTATTTTTGGTTGCATCATTTGCAGTGGACTCTTATCGACTGATCGTTGCATGCCTGTGCATGCGACTATTAGTAGGTAGTGATTTTGAGAGAATGGATTGATACAATTATTTATTGATAAATAGTGTAATTTTTTGTAATGTTGGATCCATTCTTCCATCTTTCATTTATCTTCATTTACATACATTCACACATGTTAGACATTATCCTCTCTATTCCTGTTCATTTTCCCATACAATTTACATTGTCATGTAATAGAATCTTGGAATCTAAAGATATAGAAATAAATGTGATTTATTGATTCTAATGGCCAAAATATTGTTGTTTGTTGTTTTGACAATCTTTTGGACCATAATTTATAATAATATTTTTTTAATATGTATTAGAAGTATAATGATGTAAATTGAATTGAGTTACTCTTTAAATTTGGTGGATTAATTTCATACATTAAGATTGATCGTACATCCATAGATTTTACCTCTAACATTTTTAAAGTTAAACTTGATTTTAATTGACTCGTAACCATTTCACTTATCATTATGAGTTGATTGAACACATGCTTGTTGATTTATTTCTATATTATTGTTTTTAAAGCTATTCATTTGATCATCACATAATCATTTTAATATCACACATTTATGAAAGGAGCATGCTAGGACCACTTATATTTCAGCACTTAAAATGAATCTAATTATTCATAATCATCCTAGAGTCATCTACATGTTTGAAGCTTGTTGTTGTTAATCATTCACACTTATAATTAAGTCTTTTATAAAGGTTGTCCTAGGTCAACATGTACCCTAATGGTTTAGAAACATTTAAAGATATTTTAAAAGATTGTCAATCCTCACTATTAAAATATTTTAAATATTCACGTATTAATGTTTCATTGTAATTATGTTTTGTAGTTTTTTAATGTATATAAAAGAAAAGTTTAATTTTATAGGTAATTGGATGTGAATAAAAGTTGTAAATGAGTTGAGTTTGCTAAATAAATAAAGTGATAAGAATATTTGCTTCTTACTCCAAAGTATTTGGTTGTCTTTCTTATGCATAATTTTCACAAGAACGTGAAGAAACTTGATTCAAAAGAGTCAAATGTACATCTTCATCAATTATAGTGAAGAAACCAAGACATGAAGACTAGGGGACCCAATGACTGAGAAGTTTCTTATATGTAAAAATGTGGTGTTTGATGAAGGGAAGAGTGGAATAGTTATTAAGAACATAATGATTCCATCTCTACTAGCCATAAATATATGTTCTACCACTCAAAGTTCCTGATGCTAAATTTATAATAAACTATTGAATGGGGGAATGGAATCACAATAATTAAGTTAAGAAAGTAAAAAGATTACATAGGTTTATAAACTATTACAACTTTAGAATAATTTAACTAGCTATTTTGGGACACATGATCCAAGTGGTAGATATCTTCACCAAGCTATTGATAAATAGGAATTTCATCAAGTTTTAGTATTTGTTGTGTTTGAAAGAGCTTGTCCTGAAGGGGGATTGTCATCATGACATTGTCTTTCTTTTCTATGTACTATCTTTATGTTATATTAGAAGTTTCAAGTAAAACCTTCAATTTGATATTAAGGGAGGTGTTCAAATATTTTGAATATTATTTTATTATTATTATTTGTAATTAAATGTTTCTAGTGCTTTAATTCTTATAAGAGGATGCTAATTTAATAGTGCTTAGTTCCTACATTTAGATGTATAGATTTATCCCACATGGACCACACCTCAAAGGTCACTAGTTTTATCATTGTCTTTAAATATGTTATTTTTACTATGATTATAACTAAAGAAAAGTTGATTTTTTGCAAATAAGTTTTCAAATAATGAGTTAATAAAGTTAGGATATCTAAGGGTGTGTGAAAAAATATGGGGGACCTAAAAGTAGCCACCCCACTTTTTGGCCCCCATGGAAGCTCAATGCAAGTGGGTTATAATACATGTACTCACGTTTTTCCATTTTTTTTTTAAAAAAAAAATCTATTTTTTTTCCTTCAATTCATGTGGTTGTAGACCTCATTTTTCACCTAAAGCTTTGCCAAACCATCACCAAAATATCACGAAGACATTAGGGAGGTCAAAGAAGTATCTTTAGTTTCTTAGATTGAATTAGTTTTTAATTGAAATCTATTTAATTTTTAGGAGTTGATAATTCACCCCAAATGTTCAAAATACCAATTCACCTCTTCATAAAAACCCTCTTGAATAACAACCACAACAAACACCTCCTACAATTCCTCATCATCCTTTAGGAACACAACAAAACATATTAAGGTAAATTGAATTGCAAGGTTGAAAGGTCCTGCAAGAACAAACTCCCATAGGACCATCCTTGTTGAATCACTGCAATCCATTGTGTCTCATGTAGAATCAATTAGTGTTCAAATAAATAGTTGGTTTGACAAGAGGGAATAATAAAAAAATCTGCAGAAAAATTATTATATGAACAAGTTAAAGAAAAAAACTAAAATCTGATTTGTGTGCACTCTTCACTAATCCATGAACCAATCAAACCTTACACAATGCATGCAAGAGGTTCCCTATCTATTCTAGTGCAACCACCAAGGGATAAAGAATGGTTTTTTGGATAGGTGGTGAATGGTTTTTTACCATCCTCCATGCAATAACTATGGGGTACCACAATATTTTTTGAGAAAACTCTATTGTAATTTTTTCATCAACCAGATTCCAAATTATTTTGACATGCAAGAGTTCAAAGGTAGAGATTGGGCTCTACACAAGATAGAGTGGGGGCACAATGTAAGCCAAACCAAGCACTCAGACTACTTGCTAGACTAGAGTTAGAGCATGTGACTATCCCTTCTATTATGAAGGAGGGTGTTGAGGTGAAGAACTTAGAGTCAATTAGCTTGATCACTTCAACTCTTATAAGATATACTAGGCCTTTAGTATAGGGTGATGCAGGAAAGTCTTCAAGGCGTCGAGTTCCACCAAATATATGTCAATCTTGTGGGTCTCTCTGTGTCTATGATCTTGAGGATATTTAGGATGTACACACCTAGGATGCATCTACAACATATCTAATGGTCATGACAGAAACTTTATTCAGTGAGACATTTGGCTTTAATACTTGAAGGTAAATTTTAACAAGTTCATTTAATTCAATTTATTAAATTTTATTTTGAAATGTAAGATTAACTAAATTATTAGAATGATTATAATGAAATTTTAGGGTCACGTTGTTCACCCTACTTTTAATGGTCCTCCACCTCCTTATTATATGAAGGTGTCAAGTGTAGAGGTATGTAACTACTAAAGAATTATAAATATTACATGTGAATAATTGAACCTTATATGAATGATATTCTTATAACTCACTTTGGATGTTGAACATGTTAAAGTTGGGCCTTTGACATCAACACTTGGCAATCAAGATGCTTCTAGAACTTTCACTTAGTTAAAATAGAGAATTTTTAATTTTTAATGATATTCCTCTCTTTTGTGTATTTCCTTTATAGTTTGGAAATTCATACATATATTCTCAAGTAGTTAGATCAATTTTTTTATGATATAAAAATCTTTATTATGTAATCTAGTATTTTATAGATTTGTGTATGAGTTTCATTCCATTCCCTACACGTTTTTCCATCTCCCATGTTGTTTACATTTCTATTGCATGCATATATTGAGTAATCAATATGGATGATTTTCAAGATCAAGTACAAGAATGAAGAACAAAGAAATATTTAAAAACTAGTATCTCTCCTTTGGTAAATGTACCCTTCATAGTTTCATGATTATTTATATGCTTTTCCATGATCTTAATTTAAAAATTTGATATCCCTAATAATGTCATAATCCCAATAAAGTGAAGTAAAATTTGATAATGGATATTCCATACCTCAAAATTATAATATCATTAGTTTAAACTCATTTTAGTGTTTTGTCTACTTTGTTCCCTTTTTTCCTATTTCTAGCCTATTTTCCCTTCTTCCCCTATCTCTCTCCCCTTTCCATATGTCTTGACACATTCCTAGTCCATATATCTTCGATCTATGTTACCATTTCCCATTTCTTATGTCTTTCCTCCTTTATTATGATTACTTGACACTTAATCCATCTGTCTCTTCATTTTAGAGGTGATTTCTCTAAAAATTAAATGCTTTCTTATTCTCTCTCATGTCTAGTTTATTTCCTCATTATTATTTCCATATCTCACACCTCATATTATCTTGTTTCATTTTCCTCTTTCTTGCCATCTAAACTCACCTTCTTTGAGATATGCAACATCTACACCCCATAATTGCTCTTTACCTTGTCTCCAAAAATTTGAGTCAAACATATTATAAGATGACTACTTGACTAAATTAAATTATTATCACTCAAAGTAATGAAATTCATGCCCCAAAAATATATTATAGTATCATTCCTCCTCTCATTATAATCACCATATATGCTCAATTTTTCTCTTGTGAATTATATTTTTTATTTTCCTTCATGGAGATCTAGAACCTTGGACCATCATAGTCAATATTTAAATATGATTTCTATGATATTTTGAAGCCATATCTATTTTTATTCATTAATGGTGTTGTAAAATAATGTTAGGTAGTTTTGGTAATTGAATAATGTTGTTTCATTTTTAGATGATGCAAACAGATACTCCTCTTGATATTCATAAGACAATGGAGCATGGTGTTGTTGTAGTAGTAGCATGTTCGATGCATTTGATAGAGGTATGAGGAAAATTAATAAATTTCACATTATATTTTTTGTTTTATTTGTCTATTATCAAAAAATTGAATGATATTCATTTGTAGTTTAATTACTATCTTGATGGTTGTCACATATGGTAAGTCATTATTTTGCTATATGTCATTCTGTGATTCAATTTCTATGTGTTAATGACTATACATTTTATTGTATTAGGTGGAGTTTCAAGTAATTTTTGAAAGGAGGTCGAGTTAATTAGTTTAAAATATACCAATGTCATATGCATCTCCATCCTATCAATAGTCAAATGCATCTCATGATCGCTTTCTTTCCACTAGAGGGAAATGGCTACATTAGGGTCCTTTGTTGTATGCCTATATGGTATTTTTAAACATATATTTTGTATATGGATTTGTTGTAAGACTATATATGGCTTTCTTGAATATATGTTATACTTTTATCGAAATATAATTTTGTATGCCTATATAGATTTTTGGTTTTAATACAATTTTTTTTTACCAATTGTATCCATATTTGCATTATAGATGATTAATTGAATAAATGAATAATGAACTGATGCAACTATAAATGATTAATTTTATCCATATTTGTAAAGCAAATTCTTAATTAAATAAGGCTCACTTTTACCATGTAATTGGTGCAAGCATTGTAATTAATCATTCATTCCATTCATAAAATTATCATTTTCCTCAATATTCTTTAAGACTATCCACTATTCTTTAACACATGGCTTCACAATACCCTCCATAAAGGCTACCCTTTATCAAAAAAATAATAATCCAATATCTTTTTATTTGGTCCTTTTCACTCATCTTCTATACAACCCTCTACAAGTGACCTCTACCCTTTTATCCTTTTAAGCTCATTGAAGTATCACAAGATTTTCTCATGAATTTTTACTCCTTGAATGTCTATTATCCTTGCATAAGGTCACCATCATTGTTCATGCTTTGTGTCACTACAACTTTTAGACTTTCCTTTTGAGCTTAGTTCTTTATATCAAATGCTTTGTAATGATGATATTATATAAGGCTATCTTCTAACCATTCTTCATGAGAACCCTAACCTTTGAAAATAAGACTATATTGTAGCCTTGTATTACTATCCTTTGGTTCATGGGATTGCCAAGATCTTATATGACTTCCCTCTTGTTCTTCATGTCATTTTCCTCTTCTTGCTCAAGGATTTTCTACTATCATTGCCCACTTGAATTGGCATCCTTCCACTAGACTTTTAGGAGATCTTTAGACACTGCCTCATGTCTCCATATTTATTTCCTTCTTGAATGTGAAGGTCAATGTGAAGATTGCTATCACTTTCTTCAACATAGTATCTTCTATAGCTAGATTTCCTTCATTTTTTCCAATTTTTGTCCAATAATTGTGCAATCAACTTGTGATATTTTGTTATAATCATGTTGCTCATGTCTTGAAGGACTAGCATACTTTTTTGAGAACTTTACTATTCACTAACTACAATAAGCTTTCCATAAATGCATTTGGAGTCATCTTATACCCATATTAATCTCTCACATGAAACTGTACTATCTTTGATAATTTTATATCTACCCTTTGATAACATAACAACTATACCCTGCCTTTTATGAACTCAACTATCTATTATTAACTAAATGTCACTATCATTTTTCAAGGATTAATTATCATCTGAATGTTGTCACACACTCGTCATTGTCTAACTTCTATTATGATTTTCCTCTTATTTTAATGATAGGATCTTGTGTACTGTCCATGATAGTATTTCTTGGTGTTTTCTCATTAGGCCTACAACTCATGACTTTGTCTTATTCATGCACAAAAACCTTAGTGTTGTCATCACCATGGTTATCATCACAAAAGACTTCCATTCCTCGGGCCTGCTTTAATACTTTATGTCAAGTGTTATGTTTAAGTTATCTTTGTGACTTCCCTCTTAGGAGCTTTTCTTATTTTTTGACTGCTACCATTTGGACTGTAGTATTTTATTTCCCAGTAATCTTAGTTGATTTTTGTGTTATTAGAATGATTCTCTCAAGTTTGGGGTTGAAACAAGGATGTATTTTCTATACCATCATAATGCTTAATGTCATGGGTTATGAAAAATATTATTTATCATCTTCTACATCATTTCATTCACTTTGTTGTGTGAAATGATCCCAATGTCATATGAACCATTTTTTTCTTCTTGGACTATAGGTGTTCATATGACTATCTTCTACCCCATGAGATATAGTTCCATGTACATTCTAGTGTCCTTGGTGGCAAAGAAACTATAGACTACTTTTTTATAGGGACTTTCACCCTCTTACATGGAGTCCTTTGTTTAGATGTTACTTAATTATCCTTGATTCAATGGATACTCATGACTTCTCCTTTAAGGACTTTGTCATATTCATATTTAGCAAACTTTATCCCCTTCTCTTATTTTGAAACTATCACATGTAGTTAGTGCACATTACCATTTTTTATCTTTGTCCATTTTCAGATGACTAACATGCTTCATGCCCTTTGCATGTGACATTCAAACATTTTGAATAATATTTTAAAAATATTTCTTTACTCCTCACAAAGAAAAAAACCCCACATGGTTGTCTTCTGACTATTATGACTTGCAACTTTTATTGTGCCTTCAAAGCATTGTCATCATGCATATGGGTTTAAAGAACTTCTATGGACTGCCTTCCCTATCATCAACTTTATATGACTTCATGCTTCTTCCTATAACTGCCCTCAAACCTTTTCCAATTAAACACAACAAAGGATGGTGCATTGAAAGTGTATTATGATGCATTCCTATGTGGGATTTTCTAGGAATCATATACTACTATCCATCAAATATGTTTCTTCATTTTTCATTAACTACACCTTAATTTTAAAACCATCATGTATGCATTCTTTGTCTCTATTATAATTTCCATCTATGGTTTCAATGTTCATCACCATATGGAGTTTCGGCACTGACATAAATTGAATTGTATGTGATTATCTAAAACCTATCTAAACCTCCATCACATATGTCATATTGAAGACTATTATTACAAATCTAAATTGCAATAAGAGTTTAATAAGGGTTTAACAAGGCTCCTCATTATTATGTAAAAATTCTAAAACTCATAAACATTTCCTCCTTGTATGCACAATATAAGGTCTCATTAGAAAAATCCAAACAATAAGATTATATGCAATAATTGAAGGGTTGGTAACTAAAGATAATAATGTTTCAAGTAAGAAATTGTATTGGTCTAATTTAGCTTAGAAGGATCAAAAGGCTTGGCTATGAAAATGAGACCTCTAATAGAAGTAATCCACCCACCCCAACATGTTGGCATTTTCAATTTATCCCCACAAGATGAATAATGTAAAAATTTCTCCCGATGACTTTTTATTGAATGTTACTATCACTTTTTGCAACATCTAAAACATTGTTGCTTTGGTAAAATGAATTAGAGATATGAAAAACTAAGAGAGGTTATTGTGGAGGGACCCTACATGAATCTATACCTTTATAAAAAAAAATTGTAGGTACCACACCTTTTTAGAAACAACCTATCAAAGTTTGGCATTTTTAGCACTTAGGGCTCTTAAGAGTAAACATCAACACAATGTAGTTTGGAATGATAGGGAAGTATGGTGAACAAAATAGGACCTTTCCTAGCATAAAACCACCCACTTGGATGTGTTTGCTATGTTGGTTTGACCCACGACATACATACCAAAAATTATGCTACCTTGCAACTTTCTCTTCAATGCAGTTGAGACTTTTGTAACATTTGAAAACTTATCACCACGTGGCCAAATGGATTGAAGTTTTAAAAATATGAGAGAGGTTATTGTAAAGGGACCCTATTTTATCCTATGCTTTTAGACAAAAAAATTGTAGGTGTCATGGTTTTCAAGAAAAACTTATCAAATTTTGGCACTTTTTGGCACTTAGGGCTCTTAAGAGAAAGTGGTAGCACAATTTAGTCTAGAATGATCAAGAAATATGGGGTAAAAAATAGGACCTTTCCACCTTTCCTATCATAAATATACCCACATGGACATAAACTATTGGTTTGGCCCCATGATGCATAGAACAAAAATCATGCTACCTTGCAACTTTTTCTTCAATGCATTTGATGCTTTTTGCAACTTCTGAAAACTTGTTACCATAGCCAAATGGATTGGATTTTTAAGAACTTGAGAGATTTTATTGTGGAGGTACCCTACATCACCCTATACCTTTAGATGAAACATTTGTAGGTACCACAATTTTTTAGAAACAACCCATCAAAGTTTGGCACTTAGGGCTCTTAAGAGAAAGTGTTGGCACAATGTAATTTGGAATGATCGAGCAAGCTAGAGTGAAAAATAGGACCTTTCCTAACATAAACCCACCCACCTAGATTTTTGTGCACTATAGATTTGGCCTACTAATACATAGAACAAAAATTATGCTACCTTGAAACTTTTTCTTCAATGCATTTGACATGTTTTGCAACAAGTTTTTAGATGTTTGCAACATCTAAAAACTTGTCGGGCCACATCCAAATGGATTGGAGTTTTAAAAATTTTGGAGAGGTTATTGTGGAGGGACCCTACATGACCCTATACCTTTAGAGTTAACATTTTTAGGTTCCACGGTTTCCAATAAATAACCCATCAAAGTTTGATACTTTTTGACACTTAGGGCTCTTATAGAAAGTGTTGACACAATGTAATTTGCAACAATAAGGCAAGTTGGTGTGCTAAATATAACATTTCCTAGTATTAAATTTCCCATCTAGATATGTTTGCACTATCGATTTTCCCCCACAATGCACAAAACAAAATTTATGCTACCTTGCAACTTTTTCTTTGATGCATTTGACACTTTTTGCAACATTTGAAAACTTGTCTCCATGGCCAAATGGATTGGAGTCTTAAAAATTTGAGAGAGGTTATTATGGAGGGACCCTACATGACATTGTACCTTTATAAAAAAATAGGTGCCATGGTTTCTAATTGTTAACCTGTTGTTATGGATGGACTCTCTAAAATCCATTTGTAGGAAAAATAAAGTTTTCATTGTAATTCTTAATAAGAGCTAGGGCTCTAGAAATGAGAGGAGATGCACTTGAGTGAAGAGTCAATTCCATGTTGAGATATAAAGGCCATATGAGTGTGCAACCTTCCATCAAATTCATTGTAATTATTGTTGTGATTAGTACATCATGTGATGAATCTAAGGTGGTAGAATTGCTTTCTCATGCAATGTAGGATGTATATTTCATGGTAAAAGTACTATGTTAGTCTCTCTATGTGATATGTTCCATCAACTTGAAGAGTTGGTGCTAAAGGATTACAATAAAATGATGGCATTTTTTATAATCCCTAGCTCCAAAACATGTGGGATATCCTCCATGCGAATATTCTTTGACAAGACCTCTAAATAATGCTATTTATCACATAATTGGCTAGGTAAGTTGCTAGGAAGTAATAGTAAAAAATCACCTCACCAAAGCTTTCCAATTTGGACTAGAATTGGTGCAATGTATTCCCTAACTTCTAGCTCTATGATTTACTTTATGATAATGTATAGTGATTCCAATGAGGGAGTCCCATTTGTAAGGAAAATTAGATGCGGAAAACAATTCTCCTAACGTCAATACCTCAGGAAAGAATGCAGATACACTTTAAAATTTACAATTACAGACAAGTTAAGATGCACTATGAAATAGATTATAGAAATAGAGTATTAGACAAACTCACATGAACACCAGATATACGTGGGAAAACCCTTACAAGAGAAAAACCCACCACACCAAGAGAAATCACTGTGTATTACAGTAATCGAAAATTACATACAATTCCAAACTTATCTTTCTGGTGTCATTATACAGCAACATTCATCATGAACATTCTTTGAACAAAAACATCCAAGTTATAGCCTTTACAGATTTTAAATCCTTTACTGATACAGTTTTAATTCTTCACACTTCACTGTTGATCAAACTACTATCCAACCCCCAAGCGTCTGCAACTTCCAAGTATATCCATGGTGTTCCCTGACTGTTGAGCTTTCTCACAGAACTGTCACAATGAACCAACTGCTAACGGTTCACTTTCGGCTTCCTCTATTCGTCCACGAGATTCTATGTATGACAGTCAGACGGTCAACAGAATTCGTAATACACTGGCATCTTGGTGAGACACTAACAATGTCTCGCCGATGCCACATATACTTCATATCGATGTCGCTAAGAGCCTCTGTAGTCGCCAAGATGTTATATCAAGCTCCAAGATATACACCGAGTCATCACATAGTCACCCTGACCTATCGCTTTCGCCAGGAGGTCATAGCAAGACATCAAAGGTTATACCAAAGTCCCCATACCTACCGAGCACCAAGGAGTTCAGTTGGCAAGACTCACCGAAGTCACTGGGACTTCTTATCGAAACCACCGTGTTCCACCGATGACCATCATTTGCCAAGAGCTACACTGAAGACTTCCAAAAGGTGTTTCTTTCAGTGAGACCTTCAATGTTCGCTGAGACATTTCTCTGACCACTTTGAGTTACTCCGAAGAACTCTTGGATGAGTCCCCGTCGGCAAGACTTCCACTGTTCGCTAAGACATCATCCCGGATCAGTAGAGTTACCCCGAAGACTTCAATACATACGTTGTCAGCGAGAGATTAACACTTCGCTGAGACAACTTAGCGAAAAACTTTCGTTTCATCAAAACCCGTAGTTGCCAACAATCTTGTTGATATGATTGAATGGCCTTTTGGCTAGAGGTCTCCAGAGCACTATGAGGTCACAACGAATAAATCATGTTACAGCGATAGACTTCACATTATAACCTGTCGGCAAGACAATAGCAAAGTCACAGCGACCTGGTCAGAAATGAATAAGGAAAACTGCTAGTCGGCCAGACCTTGAACCTGTCACACCGACTTGGCACTCATGCAGGTTTCAGCCTGTATTGTTTGAGGCACATATTTCCAACACCATTCAAGGATAATATTTTGTATAACTAGTATGATTGTCATCTATATTGCCAAGGTGTAAACCATTACTTTGGCTTCATTTTTACCACCATATTGTAGTTTTTTGGTTGTTTCCATAGTGAGGTTACCTTTGTGATCACAAAGGAAGCATCGACAAAGCTAATTTTTAAAAGTCCTCCATGAGAGGACCTCTAAGATTAACTCTTTTAACTTTCAATGTTTGACTACAAGAGACCCTTAAATAGAGAACATGCTACTATATTAATTATTTTTATTTTGAATGTTCTATAATATTCATTTATTAAGTAATTTTATTCACATTACATAATTTTCTCTATACTTACACTTTTCAATTTTATATAATTTATAACTTTAATAAATAATTCTAATTAATTCTAATTTAAACTTTATTAAACTATATATATATAACCATGCTCTCTTCTATTCCCTTCAAAAATATTTGTGAAGTATCTACATTCACAATCCAATCTTATATTTATCACTCAATATTTTATTATTTAAAAAATATATTAAACTTTTAATTTTATATATGGATTGCAATACATTATCTAATCATTAAATAATGATAAAAATGTAAACACATTATTCTCATCTTGAGCAATGGTTCTATTTAATTAAAAAATCCTAACATAAAATGATGTAATATAGATGGATAAAAATTAACCACCAATTTCAAATTGTGGGATTTTGATTTTCTATGAAAGATAGAATTAATCATGAAATGATGCAATATGGAGGAATGAATGTTAGCCACTAATTTTAAATTATGAGATTTTGATTTTTCATAAAAGATAAATGAATGAATACTAGTCACTAGTTCTAAATTGTAGGATTTTGGTTTTCTATGAAAAGTTGTAAGAAGAATACACCATGAAATGATGTATGGATGAATATATATTAGCAACTACTCTTAATTATGAGATTTTGGTTTTTTCGAATAATAATTAGAATCTACTATGAAATGATGCAATATAGATGAATGAATGCTACCCATGAAAGATTTTGGTTTTCTCTCAATAAAAATTAGAAGCTCCTACCATGAAATGATGCAATACACATGAATGAATGCTATCCTAAAAGATTTTGGTTTTCCATTAAGATAATTAGAAGAACCCGCCATAATTAAAAGAACCAACTTTCTATAAATAAATGTTAGTTATTAATTTCAACTTATAAATTTTGATTTTCTAAAAAAAACAGATAAAAGAACCTACCATAGAATGATACAAAATGAATAAATGAATGCTAACTCCCAATCCCAAATTGTAACCTTATAATTTTTCAAAGAAAAAAATAATAGATATAAATTCTAACAATGAAAAATATCAAATAATATTTGAACTCATATATTAATTTGGCTGAAATTAGATCACTTTTTATCCATATTAGTCACTAATTAATATAACTAATTTCTCTTACTAATAACAACTGAATTACATCGATGCATCAGACTGTTCTTTCCTTTTCAAAGGTATTACAGTATGCTAAGCAAATCTACATCTAAACTGGAAGCCATCATAATTTCAGTAATTTCAATCCCATTCCAACAACAGATTCACCAACACCCAACATAAAATTGTGCAGAAAAACTGAACAATCACATAACCCAACGGCAATCAAGAAAAGTCATTCAGACACATTATATTGATGATCAAAGCAGGCAACAAGAATTGCTTGTATTTAGATCCAAGAAACAAAAAAAAACCCAAAAAAAACCACTACTCTTCAAAGAAAACACAGTAGAATGATCAGAGAATGGCATCCTCCTGGTGGGTTTGAACGACAATATCAGATCTTGCGTAGGCGACGCAGGTCAAGACGAAGCCATCCCCAATCTGCTCGTCATCCAAGAAACTCTGATCCTCCATCTCGACGTCTCCCTCAACAATCTTTCCAGCACAAGAAGAGCACGAACCAGAGCGGCACGAGTAAGGCAGCTCAAGACCCGCCTCTTCCGCCGCGTCCAGAATATAAACGTCATCTGGGCAATCAATGACCGCCTCCCCCTCGGGAGTAAGCAGCTTAACTTTAAACGCCGCCTTCACAGACCTCTTCGTCTTCAGACCCGTCTTCCACTGCTTTGCTAAAGCTCCTGTGCTCATCATGGGCAGCCCCACAGTTGATTTGCTCTGGCTCGGAGTGCTCCACCCCTGCGCCGGCCCTGCCACTGGAACTACCGCCGCAGACAATGTTGTGGCCGCCATTTTTTCCCCTGCTCAGCTCTGGAACTTTCAAGCAGAGAAACAGAAATAGTGTACAATTCAAGCAGAGAAAGAGGAATAGATTTAAAGAAGTTGAGCGTACCTGGGTTTCGAAGTGTGGATCCGATGGAGTTGTAAGCTGTGGTAGATGTGCGTGGGAGAAGGAAATGGAGAAAAGAGAGGCTAAATCGTAAGAATGAGTGGCCCAGAAGAAAATGAGTGTATGGCAGCCATACGCCTTGCCTTATCGGCCACGTGGCCAATGTCTATTGCGCTTTTTCCTATCACCTATCTTTGTTTGCAGATTTCTTCCCTAGAGGTGCTTAGCGCTTGGGATTATGATCTTCTTTCTTTTTTAAAAAAAAAAAAACCCTAGCCTTTCATTTAGGAGTGTTAGGGTGGAGTAGTTCTTTTTCTTTTTCTTTTCTTTTTTTCTGGTTTTAGAGTTTGTTTGTTTTGAGAGATGGTATTAAAATCTTTTATTTTATTTTAATTCTTATTTGGTTAGTTGATTGATATATTTGAGGTTATTGTAAAATTGTTGTATAGGTAGTATTATTGACATTACTTGTAGATATCGTGTTCACATGTTGAATGTGTGGTTAATTATGTTTATGACAATCAGTGTTGGATGTAACCCATTAAGATTTGGGAGATGTATTTATTTTTATTTTTAAAAGTTGGAGGTTGTTTTGGTTTTTATACAATTTTGTTGTTTTATAGTGCACACATTCTTTCATTTTGGACTCCCTTCGATCTGATTGTCTCAAATGCAAGGATTAGTGTATACATGGTATTTTTATATGTAAAAGTTGTAATTAACTAGAGCTTTGGTTGAACCTGTAGAAGAGGGGGATTCACTACTCACGAGTTCTCTACATTCAGAGAGCCTCACGAGACGAACTACCCTAAACTACCTCAAAGATTAGCGGCGAGAGTTTCAAAATCCAAAAGAGTAGGTCACAGAGATTTTCTAGACTAACTGACGAGCTCTCGGCCAAAGGACGACAGCGCGGCGCGTTGGCATCCCAGAGGCGTGTTGGCGTCTCGTACGGACCAGAGAATGAGAATGCCTCAGAAAATGGCTAAATGACTATTTCTACTCTGATTATGAGAAATTACAAAATGCAATAAAGTAATAGAAAGTGATAGAAATGAAATAAAGTAAAGTAGAAATGATAAAGGCAAGGAGAAGAAAGGAAAGAAGATGTTCACAACTACGTGCAAGTGACGAAGCCTCCAGCACGTGAATGTCTTCAATACATGCATGCGTGATATCTGGAGAGAATGTTGGGGCTATATAGGGTTTTTCCTTAATCAAACCATTGTTTTGGTGTTCCCACCTCCACGAACAGCCAAGAAGATAGAGAAAGAGAGAAATGAACAAAGTGTGTGGTGAAAGCAAAACCCACTCAGGAGTAGAACCCACACCACCAAGTAGGAGTGATAAAAGCAATCCCCGCTCGAGGAGGAGAACCCGTATCATAAAAGAGGTGATAAAATAAAATCCCACTCGAAGAGGAGAACTTGTATCACCAAGTAAGTATGCAAATGATAGGGAGATATGAAATCTTAAAATGCTCACAAGTGCAAAGCAAAGGAGATAGAGCTACAAGGAGTGTTGTAGAGAGAGCTTGAGAGAGCTTGAAGATGCTACAACAAGTTGTATAAGGTTGTGCAAACAAAATAGCAAGAGTAAGAAAGGAAAAGAAGGTAGGAGCCAAAGCTAGGAAGATTCAAAAGACCAAATAGATGGAAAGAATAGATTAAAAAGCCAGAAAAGAAGCTTCCTGGATAGTTATAGGGAATCTCGAACCGTTTCCACTAACAAACTTAGCTGACAAGTGGAAAACATGCTTGGAAATGGTCATCTAAGCGTTGAAATGTCACAGGATGCTAGCGCGGCATGCAGATGTCCGAGTGGCATGCTAGTGTCCAAACACGTCATGCTACAAAATGATGCGTGCAAGAAAATCCCAAAGTCTAATTTAAAGCTAATGCACGAGTGTAGCTATTGAAAAAGGGCGTTGGAGCATCTTGAGAAGGGAAAGAGGCTGATGCAAGGGCTAAAATGAGCCTACTCAAGATGCTAAGGGAGTGGACACTAAAGCGGATGCATAAACATATGTAAAATTGCGAGGGGTGCAATTTTACGACTATACAGAACCTAACTCCATTTATCTTAAAGATTCATATTTGATTATAGTATCTTTCATTCCCTGAACTAGGTCAATTTTGCAAGTGTAAATTTGAGTTTAGTTTACAATTGTAGTTGCAATTTTGACCTTAAAATTTTTAAATTTAATTATCAAAATAGGTTCAAGCTAACACTAGGTTCCTACTAGCCATTACTTGTAGATACTAGTAAAAAAAAATAGATACAATTCAGATACTTGAGGTGAATAGGTTTAAGGCAATCAAATGTGCACAAGTCACTTTCATAGAAAAAGATAATTTCACATAATTAAGGTTGAATTTATAGCTATAAATAGCAAAATTTTACAGTTGTAAAATTGAACAAGAGTAGATAATAGATCATCTTGTAGTCTATCTAGGAAGTAAAATCCTAGATCTAGATCTAGTTGTAGAGTGTCATTTTGATTCACCAAGCATAGTATGCAACATTTAATAATTCATTGTCACACATGAAGCAAGTTCTCATTCCCCTTTTATCATTTTGAAAAGTTTTTTTGTATTTAGTTGCATCTCATATCCATAATCTAGGCTCATTTTTATTAAGCTAACTATTTGATTCATTTATTTAACTTATTTCATTAGAAAATAAACAAAGTATTCCTTGTATAGAAAACTTTAGTCGTATCTTTAGAAACCATCAAGATATATACATATAGAGATACTTGAGGCAAACAAGTTCAATGCAATCAAATGTGTACATGGTATTTTCATAGAAAAAGACCTAATTTCACATAATCAAGGTTAAATATGTGGTTGTAGAGATCAATTTTGTAGTTATAGAGTTAAACTAGAGAAAAGAATAGATTGTCTTGCAGCCTACCTAGGTAGTGTAGTCGTAAATCTAATTAAAAAACATCTTTTTTGAGTCACTGAGCATAGTTTGCAATAAACTACATTATTGTTGCACATGATTTTAACTCATTCCCTCTTTGTCATTTTAAAAAATGTGTTTTAGTTGCTATCTTAGCTCCACAATCTGGGCTCATTTCTAATTTAACTACTTGATCAAGATTTATTTAGCTTAGTTCATTGGAAAATAATTAAATTGTATTTACCTTGATTTTAGTGAACCTATCCAATCTTATATAGCCATAGGATTTGGTATTCAAGGTTTTATTTTGAGATCTGAGTATTTTCTATTCTATTTCTCTTTTGAATTAGATGTAAAATTTACTTCATCTTCTTTCCTCTTCATGTTTGCAAACTTTTGTTTATGCCAAGGTATCATTGTCCTACTCCCCTTCCTTTAGGAAAGACTCATTTGAATCCTATAATGGATATGGCTGAAAAATTAAATTGTACCACTCATCATAATGAATAAATAATTTGTATCATGATGTAGATATTGAGAAAATTGATAAATAGTGCTATGAATTTTGCATGGTACTTGGTTGATGTTCATCATAAATTTTTAGTTATTTATATGGCATATGGAATAGAGGTGCTTACAAGTAGGTGAAATAATTAATTCTTCAAGTCATCTAAGTGACATGTTTCCCTTACCACCCAAGATTCATCCTTTTTTATGACTCCTAATTTTACTTCTCTTTATAGAATGCCATTTCTACTCCTACTAAGATTGAACCTCTTATTATTCATAATTTATATCTTATACCTACTAAGTAGGTTAGAACTCCATTTTATTTTACCTCTTCCCATCCAAATAGTGTTACACCCAATTTCCATGTTCATCCTACTAGTGTTATGTCTACCTATTGTACCCCTAAGTGCCATAAATACATCTCAACATTTTCATGTTGTTATTACCTTGAGCATCTTGCTAGTGCTATGGCTACATTTTGGATTAATCTAATTGTGTCCCTATCTCTCATGTTTCACTCACAAGTGGTATAATTTTATTTATTAGTAATCCATATGGATTAGAGGTGCTTAAAGGTAGGTGAAATAATTAATTATTCAAGTCATTTGAGTGACATGTATCCCTTATTACCTAATCCTCATCCTCTTTTATGAATCTTAATTTCACTTCTCTTTATAGTTTGATATTTTCTCCTACTATGATTGGACCTCCCCTTATTCCTACTTCACACCTTATGCCTACTAGGTATGTTGGAACCTCATTTTATTACATGTCGCTTCCCATCCCACTAGTTTTACACCCACTTCCCATGCTCATTCTACAAGTTTTATGTCTACCTATTATCCCACTAGTGTCATGAATACACCTCATCCTTCTCATATTTTTTATTACTTCAAGCATCATGGTAGTGCTATGACTAATATTTGGATCCATCTAATTTTATCATTCCCTTTGATGTTCTACATATAAGTGTTACACACACTTCCCATGCTCATCCTACTAGTTTTATGTCTAACTCTTACCCCACTAATGCCATGACTACATCTCATCCTTCTCATATTTTTATTACCTCAAGCCTCTTGTTAGTGTTAAGACTACTGTTTAGATCCATATAATCTTAGTATTCCCTCTTATATTCTACCTACAAGTGAAATATTCCCACTCCTTCACACCTTATGTCTAGTAGGCATGTTTGACCTCGATTATATTTTTCCTCTTCCCATCCCACTAGTGTTGCACCCACTTCCCTTGCTCATCCTACCAGTTTCATGTCTACTTATTACCCCACTAGATCTATTAATACACATCATCCAATAGTGAAAACCACTTTAGTGGTGCTTTGGATAAGTACCATGGTAAAAACCTCGCAAACAAGTGGCATGTGTAGTCAATCTTTGCTCCATCATCTACCATAATTCTATCTAATTTCTCACTTCACCCATAATAACCCGTATATATCACCTTCCATTCATAATAAAGCTTATTCAAATCTCATGGCTTTAGAATGTTGATGTTTAGTGTCTCTCTCTTTCCATGCCCATCCATAATAAACATCAGTCATCCAATTCCACCCATAATAATTTGGTTCTATACTTGACCAGGGGAAAATCCTAGACTTAGGTTTTCATACAAGATCTTAGACATGGTATTAGAGGACATAAATCTAAATATTTAAAAAATCTAAAAAAAATCAAAACATTCCAAAAATCCAAAAAAATCAAGACATGTCAAAAATCAAAAAAATCAAAAAAGTGTCAAAAACTCCCAAAATAGTGTTTGCCAATCCAATTTATTGAACTATGTTGCCTCTATGATGTCATGTAGGCAAGGACATCATTGATGATCCCTCGAGGATTAGTTCAATCATTTAGGGTCTTCCATTATAAATTTCCCATCAATCATAATCCACATTTTGTAATAAACTATCCATTGTCAAGGTCAGTCGAACTACGTTGCCTCTATGACTTCATGTAGGCAAGGCCATCATTGATGAGCCCTTGAGGCTTCAGTATTCTCCTTAGGTCCTATCTACCATATTCCATCCCATAATAAACTATCCATTGCTAAGGTTGACACTTTAATCAGACGCAAACAAGAACATCCTATAGAGAACTAAGCTTAGCAAATCTTGAAACAATAGACAAGTTATCCAACTAGTCTCCAATCCTAACTGATCGATTGCATAATCACAAGTACCTATCAAACATCAATGATCCTTATCAACTATCAATTTCCTTATATAGAATATTGTATCATCAAAACTAGACTCGACATTTTAGATGGAATGCTTCATTCCTAAAACCAGACATCATCTATTAGCTATCAAATTATCTTATACAAGTTGTTGCACCCTCAAAACCAAACTCAACATCTTATATGAGGTGTATCCTTTCTAAAACCAGACTCAATCTTATCCATTTGTCTTATACAATATTTTGCATCTTCAATTTACCAGACTCTACATCTTATACGACATGCATCATTTCCTAAAACCAGACATCATCCATTAGCCATCAATTATCTTATACAAGTTGTTACACCCTCAAAATTAGACCAAGCGTCTTATATGAGGTGTCGTGTTCCTGAAACTAGACTCAATCTTGGAATTTATCTTACACAAGATGTAGCATCATCGAAACCAAACTCGACATCTTATATGACATGCTTCATTTCCTGAAACCAGACATTATCATTATCTAGAATCCTATTATACAAACAATCATCATTGGCAAGAAGATCTAAATGGTTGTTGACTTTGTTGGTCCAGTTTATCTTATCTTTTTATCTAATTTATCTTTGGTCATATTACTATGCACCTGGAGGAAGTCCATAAGTGATGAGAGAAGCGATGATGGATCATGACCTTTTTCTCTTTGTTTCATGTTTGTGGTTTGTCTTGGAAATATGACTAGGGAAATTAAGTTCCTTGTGTGTGATTGAGGTTCTATTTGGCATAATAAAAACATCCTATGCAAGTTAAAGGTCATCTATTGCATTCTTGCATTAGGATTATCATGCTTTTTGGTTTCTTCCTCACATATTCTAAAAAGGTTTTTTGGTTACTAGTCTGCGTCATGGCACTCCTTATCTATCATGTGTCTATTTTGCAAGGGATAACACATCACGCCTTGGTCTATGTCCTACCTTGGTGTCTATTATTCATTTCCATAATAAATTCTCTATGATGTTAATCATGCAATAAAATAAAAGCTTAACATTTATTAGCAAGATCTCATCCCATTTCATCCATCTCATGCTTCTTCATTTATCACTAATATTCTCATCACACTAACATTTCATTTGTTCATCCCTGCAATAATCTTGATGGTGTGCTATGTGATGAGGTAAAAATAACCTCATCATGATAATACCATAAAGACCTCCAATTCATACATGTAAAATCTTTATCCTCTGCCAATTAATTAAATTTTAGGAGAAATAATTGCTTAATTTTTAGTGAGAAATTGTATAAACTTTATTTATTTTGATTTCTTGAACTATTTTTCCAATACATATTTAATGGGTTGTTTTAAGTGTTTTTTAGATAATAATCGGTCAATCAAAGTTTCAAATTGAAGCATCCAGCTGGCATGTGCTCCAGAACAGACTGAAGATATATGCTAGAAAGATGCTCTGAAACTTCAGGGTGATGGACTGAATATGTAGTTGTTCTTAAAGTTGTTATTTATGTTATCCCTTGACTTAAAGACTTTATGGCTTGACTTGATCCTCTTAAATACTGTGTAATGGGTTTAAAGATATACAAGTTATCTGTAGATTTGTTCTAGATATTTTCAATGGTTATCCATACCATCTGAAATATAGGATGTAGTTATAGTTTCTCTATAAAAGATATGATCTCTAGAAGTAAGATATACAGTGAAAAGTAATGTTATACTGTCAGGATGTTTTTGAGGTTTATGAATAAAGAGATTGTTATCAAAAATTCTGAGTTATGAGTCATGGATGATAATTATGATTGTTAGAAGTGTTTCTGAAATAGCTGTGAATGTGAGCTGAGATTGAATGTGATAACCCACGAGTTGGCCACTCAACGGGAGTAGATAATTGTTTTCTTTTATTATAATGTTGTTCTGTAGAGAATCAGTAAGTTTACTGTTATGAATACTTAGTTCTGAAGTATTTGTTACCTTTTCACTTCCGTAGTTTCTGTTATTAACTGTTAGAATTTTTACTATGAAGAAAATGTTTTATGGATTGCTATAAGTTTTTCTGCTTTTATAATTTTCTAGCTTCTTAGTTTAGTTTTTTTTGTGCTCTTTAATTTAGTTATTATGCTTTCTAAATTAGTTTTCTTATGCTTTCAGTTCAACCATTTTTTGTTTTCTTAGGAATAAATTACTTTGCAATTTTATAGTTAGACAGTTCAAAGTTAGAATTAATATTAAGTCATTCTTGGGTCACCTTAGAATAGTGGTTTACACTTTCTAAGAGGAAGGAAAATTTGGCATTTTCCCATTCTTCAATTGAAATGGGTTCGGCCGAACCCTATGGTTCGACCGAACCAGTCAACGCCCCTATTAAAAAATCATATTAAAGTGGGTTTGGCCAAACCTGGGTTCGGCCGAACCCCTTCAATATGACTAAAACAAAAAAAAAAAGCTTTCATTTTCACATTTTTACTGTGTTGTTTACCAGTCATTGTCTCCCTGGTGCGTGCGGCGAACAGAATCCGTGACGGCGACCCAACAAAGTTTCTCTCACCCGCGAAAGAAAATTTTGGTTCCTCTCTTCGAAGTTCATCATTCCAATTCGCATATCGACCACTATTGAGCACGAGGTATTTAAAATTCAATTTTTTTAGAGTTCAAAATGCATGTATTTGTTTAAATTCGAAACCCTATATGCAATTTTTTTAAAATTTGTTGAATTCAAATTGCACTTGTTTGAAAGTTTTTAAAGCATTTTCAATATAATATTTTGCTTCCCCGTTTTGCATAATCCAAGGGTTTGAATAAGGAAAAATGAGTTTCCTCCCAAAGTTAGTGCAAAAAAACATTATAATGGCTCTCAACATAGTCTAAAAAATGGAGATAAATAAATTCCTAAAGACTAGAAGTGTAGGGGTCAAGGTCACAAAATAATTTTAAAACTACAAATTTAGGGTCAAACTTGTAGATGAAAATGCAAATTTCATACATGTAGGAGTGAACCATGAAATTCATAGCTTGGTTTGTTAAGGTGTCATAATATTAAATCTTATAAAAAATCAAGAATCATATCATTGATTATGTACATTACAATAAAATATCTCCATATAACAAATGAAGCTAAAAACCCTAACCTTCTTTGTGAATTCTATAGTGTGCTTGCTACATGAGTAATTTTTTTTATGAAAACCATGTTTAGGAATGAAAATATCCAATCCCTTATGCTTCTAAACTAAAGTTTGCAATGCTTATGGTTCTTTTGGCCTTATAGATTCTTGAATCATTTTATAATATAAAACCTACATATAACCTACTTTGGCTCTAATAATTGTAAACCCTTTAGGAATTCTAAATTGTTGCATCTTGTCTTGATTTTCCCACCATTGTTATTCCTTTTGAAATTTTTACAAATTAGGCAAAGAATCCTTGCACTTATATAGAGGATCCTTATGTATGTTCTTAAAATTATTTAAGGTTAAATGACTTAATCTAAAATAAAGGCATATATGGATCTCTTGCAATTGTAACCTCTTTACTAGTGTTCAAACATATTTGATACCTTGATGGCATGACATAGATGATGTTGCTTGATATTGCTTTATCCATGGATACCCAAGTAAAATATGAGATACATCTAAAGAAGAAAGAATATGACATAGAATAAGAACTTCCCTCATCTTTTAGACCAAAAATTAAAAGGTAAAATGTATCCTATCAATCAACATATCATTAGTCAATTTTAAAATAAACCCCTCAAATATGCATATGCTTTGTTGATAAAATGATGATAAAACAAAAATTATTCAATGCATACATTTTATTGGTGAGTAAGATCAATAAACACACCCTTACATGGTTCATGATCCACACAAAACCAAATGACCATTATAATATTTGGTAATATCTCACAATGTGAAAAAGGTGTCAAAAAAATTAGCATACCTAAATCGTAAATTGACTTGTCATAAAGTGGGTGGGTAGCTTAGTGGTGGAGATTTGCATCCTAACTAGTTCATGGAAATTTCAACATGGGAGAATTAATAGTAAAATAATAATATCTTTTGACAACATAGGCATCCAAGTACTCATTCCAAGATTGTTGAAGATACAATATTAATACATTAGGATTTCAATTAAATATCACACTTTCCTATAAAAAAATCCCAATTGATCTATCTTTTGGTAGTGCATTTAGTTTGATATATTTTTCTTCCCCATACTTACAAGATTCCTTTATTATCGAAGCTTATTTACTCTAGTATGTTATCCTTGGTTCTCATATGAACTATATATATATAATTCAATCAAGGTCATCTTATCATTACAAATTTAAACTTAGCTTATTTTTTCTCCCAATTTCTTCTTAATGAACATATGGTCTTTCTTCCTCTATTAGCCTACTCATGCACCATCACCAACCATGAATGAATCTCCATGAAGCTAAATACCCATTTGTACTTGGTTGGTGTAAGTTGGGATTAGTGTTCCACTCACTTAAAATCTTATCTTTAATGTTGCTTTTTTCTAAATTCTTTCTAAAGGGCATAAATTACAATCTAGAGCTTTGATTTTAATATTTTCTTAAAATTAAAAATATTAATGAGCTTGATGCATTAAGCTAAAAAATATCAATTTGGACACCATTAAAACCCTCGAGAGACTCTCACAAAGTGAAAATGAGCTCCAAAATTTTATAGTGTGATATGTGAGAAAAAATGAAAAGGTAAGCAATGGGCTCAAGATATTATTATAATAAAATTAAATAAGGAGATCGTGATGATTATTGTACTAGGAGTTACATTGGGGAGAGTGGAGCATCTTTTCATAATAGATGAGACTTATTGTAGTTGACATCTTCATCATAAAGCACTAGTATTGGGAGTGGTTACTATCAAGGTTATGGGATTTAAGGTCCTATATCATTAGTTCATTTATATTTTGTGTACATGTTCCAATGCATAGTGGGGCATGTGTTCTTTTCTTGTGGACCATGATTTTTTTCCACTCATTACATAAATTAATTGATCATTTCTTGTTTCCCTTGCTCTATATATAATTTAATGTATGACATAAGGTTTAAATAGTGTTATGTGGAAATAGCCAAAACATTAGACTAAAGAAGATTGAGTGGATTGGATTTTTATAATCTTGTTATGAATATTAATAAAAGTTTCATATCTCTTTAGTAGTGGGATTTTTTGAAAGGGTTTCTCCTTATTATAATTCTAGTGTTCATGAGGTTTGAATATTTATTTATTTTCTCCACTATTTCATTAATATTATTTGGTATATTGTATGTTTGATTAGACTTAAAGTACCTCACCATTAGTTGATACTCCTACTATATATATTTACCTTGTTTGCAATAGTTTAGTCCATGTCAATAGTTGATTTGCACCCTTAATAACTTGGTGGGAATATCAAGTATTTTTTATTAAATATAATCAATAATCATTGTAAAAGAAATTTTAAATCAAATGTTAGTCTAGAATGATTATTTGGGTGCTAGATAAACCATTTAAATTTAACCTTCATAATATTACTCTAAATATGTAGTTTTACCAACAAAATGAATGATATTTATGTCTATTACATGACAATTACAAAATCATGACTATAATTCTTTAAATTATACTCATAATCTAATTTAATACTCATAAGATATTAAATCATTGTTTTTCTCAGGAGACGTGTAATTAAATATCAAGAATATTCTTTAGTTTATTAGTCCACAAAATAATTTTAATATAGTCCATAACATTCAATTTTAAAATTCATAGAGTTGTTGGGATATTATCATATCACTAGCTATGGAAAAATTTAGGAAAGGGTGGGCTATTACACTGCCCCCTATATTTGAGTGTTTTAGAGAAAATTAGCATGGAAGGTTTGCATTTCTCACAAATAAGAAAAAATCCTGAGAATAATGTACAATATTCTACTATATGTTTTCATATTGTTGAGTTATGCCTTGCAAA
>VDFB02093661.1:0-19459 GCA_007258455.2 Sequoia sempervirens | reverse complement strand
TGCTATATGGCGATGCTGAAGAATCAGTGGTGCTAAATAGTGACACTGAACTTGTAAACAAAGAAAAGCTCGTGAATTTGTTAAAAAACATGATTGAATGTTGAGATTGCCACCCTTCTAGCACCAAATGTGTGAACCCCAATCCCAATACCTTCAAAACAATAAGAACAAACACATTAGATTAGGTAATGCAAGCAAGAACAAGGATTCCCCATAAAATCCATTCACAAAGTTCAAATTAGGAAAAAAACAATGAAGAATACAATGAGAAAGGAATAAAATAGATTGAATCTTAATTAAACTAGCAAACTCATGATCCCATGGGGGAATTGGTGCCAATTTGATGTGAAAATTGGCCCTTTCCCAATTCCTATGATGCAAGATTGATGTATGTTGATGAATGTTGATGAGTGATCCACTTTGTTGATGCTTGATGAGTGCTCCAATGGAAAAACCTGCATAACCTAGCTATGATTCAATGATATTGGATGGAAATGTCTAAATATTTGAGCATAGTAACTTTGCATAAATTGTGGATGATAAAATGAGGAATGAAGCCTCTTATTTATAGATGAGATTGAAGGATGAATGTCCAAAATAGAGAAATGTGGGACTAACATTCATCCAATGGCAAGATGCCACTTGTCAACCAATGAGTGAATGGAGGATGTGCAAGTTTTGAGGATTGTGCCAATAAATGTCTATTTTTGAATTTCAAATTTGTTGAAATGATGTGTAAGAGGGAAGGAAAAAATGTATTAAATGCCACTTGGTTCAAGGCAAAGGACATGCAAGAGAGAGTCAATTCCTTGTTGGATGTACATGTCAACTTGGATTTTTGAATTCAAACTTGGAGAATATTCCCAAAAGATGCCTTGTTGATAGTGCCAGAGTCACAAACTAACCAAATTCATTTCAAGTGCAAGGCAAATAGAGGATGTGGGACATGATAGAAGATTAAATTAATCAAAGTTAATTTAATGAAGAGATTAAGTGATGTGACCTATTTGACTTAAATTTATGGATTTATTTAAATCAAATATGAGAGGAATGTGATAAGAGATTTAATTAAATAAAGATTTTTGATTTATTTAAACCCATCGAGGGAATAAAGGTATCGGACAAACAAGGTTTCACCCATTTAACACATAGATTCAGATCCTAAACCTTCAAAATAGGCACTGACTATTTAATTGCAAATGGATAATTAGATAAGATTGTTGATTTAATTAACAGCAGGGAGGACTTAATTACAGATAAAACAGTTTTATTTAATTAAGGAAAGGAAATACGAACTTAATCAGCCAAAATCGATTAAAATGGTTAAACCGGAATATTCCGTGATGGAACCATGTTAGTAGTTAGGATCAGTACAAAATGTCAATCATATCTATGTGTACAAATCTATCATTTTATGGGGAATTTCAAACACAAAATACTTTTCTCTCTATGGTTTGTTTATTTTTTCAAAGTATCATTCTATTTTTCTTTGATGCTATAATTGAGTAGAAAAAGGAAAATTTTTTTCAGAGATTGAGTAGTAACCGACTATAGTCTTTTTTTTTTTTTATCAAATTTTTTCTTGAATTTGTTTCCTTTTTAATGGCTCTTTATTTTCTTCACCTTCAATGGCGAGGATTGTCAAAATATTATAGCTTTTTTTCTAGTTTCTATTAGATTTTGTTGGTTATGGTGAAATGTTTTATTAGTTGACAACCTTTGTTAAACATAAGTAATATGTATCATGAAAAAGCACAAAATAATATTATTTTAACTATATCATTTTTGTGAATACTAATTATCAAGCATATTTGAGGGACTTCACACTCACATCATAGTCAACTTTTTTAGGTTGGTGATATCATCAGTGCTTTTTTTGGTATTTTTAAATGATTAATGCTCTTAGCATTTTAGGGTTATTTTATTGTATCTTTAAATTATTAAATATATTAAGCTCCTACTTGTATAATAGATAAAATAATTTCTTTGACAAACTAAACATTTTATGACAAAATTTTGAACATCCCCTTTTAGCCCTCTTCCCATGAAGTCTTTCCTGCTGACCTGATGATAGGTTCTGTACATTGAATGACCAAACTCAATTGAGAGACATCTCACAATATCTATGAGAATTTTGGTTTTAAGAGGAAACTATTGGGTAAAGATACAATCACTCTTTATACCACAAAGTATCTCCCATCCAACAAAATTTATCTAAACTACTAGGATCACTCTGTAGTTGTTGAATGAGATTATTTGTAGCAAAATCATTCTACCACTCGGTATTGGCTTCTACTACATAATCTTCTTGTAATATTGAAATGGTACATAATAAATCTTCATCCTTCTCATCCTTCCTCAATAGTGTATCTACCACAAGATTTCCCTTCCCTTTCTTATATACAATCTCAAAATCATATCCCAACATCTTAGTGACCCATTTTTGTTTCTCTTCAAAAGATAATCTTTGTTCCAAAAAACATTTTAGGCTATCATGATTTATCTTAACCTTTAAGTGTCTATCCATTAGATAAGGCCTCCATTTTTTTATTGCATAAAGAATAGCTAGAATTTCCTTCTCATAAATAGGTTTGATTTGATTCTTACCCTCTAATTGAGGACTCTTGAAAGAAATGGGCTGACCCTCCTCCATGATAACTACTCCTATACCATTTCCTAAAGCATCACATTCCACAATAAAATCCTTGGTGAAATATAAAGTGGCAAGAACTAGAGTTGTACACAGAGCCTCCTTCAATATTTTAAATGTTGCATTAGCAGATTCATTGTAGTGAAAAGAATCCTTCTTCAATTAAGTTGTGATGGGTACTTCTATTCGAACACAATTCTTCATAAATATTCTATTGTATCTAATCAATCCCAAGAAACCCCTCAATTTATTAATGGTTTTGGGAATAGGTCATTCCATGATAGCATTAATTTTTTTAGGATCCACCTTTATTCCATGTGAAACTATGTGTCCCAAGTACTCCACCTCATTGAAACTAAAAGTGCACTTGGATGTCTTAGCATAGAGTTGATGATCTTCGAGAATTTATAATGATTTATCTACATGTTTCAATTTTCCTTCCCATGTCTCGCTATAAATCAATATATAATAAAAGAACACTAATACAAACTTCCTCAAGAATTTCTTAAAGATGGAATTCATCAAACTTTGAAATGTAGATGGTGCATATTGGTAAGACCAAATTGCATCAACAAAAACTCACAATGGTCCTCATGAGTCCTAAATGCCATCTTACAAATATCTTCTTCCTTAATTCAAATTTGGTGATAAATTGATCTAAGATCTAACTTTGTAAAATACATAACTCCATTCAATTTAGCTAGCAAATCATCAATAATTGGACTACGAAACATATATTTCATGGTGTACATGTTGAGCACTCTATAGTTTGAGCACATGCACCAAGTTTCATCCTTATTACACACCATCACCATGGGCGAGGAGTAAGAACTTTGGCCAAGCTTGATAATTCTTACCTCTAGCATCTCCTCAACAATATTTTCTATCTCACTTTTTTGTATATGTGGGTACTATTGGAAAAAGCAAGGACAAAAAAACTGAAAGGGGGGATGAATCCATTGTCACGGAAATTTAAACTTTACAAACTTAACTTTAATCTCATATTTGATGAATAAATAATTTACCATAAGCAATTAACACATCAGAGAGACAAAGAACACTAAGATTTTTGCGTGGAAACCCTGTTGGGGGAAAAACCATGGTGGATGTCATTCCACAAGATTATACTCTGTTAAAAGTATAAAGAAGAATAATAAGGGGAATGCACATGCATTTAGGCTTACTCCCTAGAGCTCACTACTCAATTACAAATAGAAGACTCATTGTCTTACAGAAAGATTTAGATTGAAACCATCCAAAAAATTGAACTGAGAGAATGGCTTCTATCCAAGCTTGATTACAGTTCCAATTAGGCACAATACTTCTGCATACTTTAATCAACCTTCTACACACTCGATCTTCAATGATATTCACACTTATGCACACAAGAGCACACAACACATACTCAGCACACTAACCACACTTATCCGCCAAAAAGATTTCACCATAACAAAGTCGGCTAGAGGAAAAGAATATATTTTCAATGTTGGCTTAAATTCATAATTAAAATTTCAATGCACACCCACCAAGGTCAGCCACAACATAGTGGGGACCCAAATTCACTTCTCCAAAACAAGAAAACTCCAATTAATCATGCCTCAAACATCCACAACATGCTAGCATCAACATGTCGGCCAAGAACAAAAAAATTGGACATGCGCAAGAACAAATTTTTAATCACAAGCTTCATCGGATCATGTGGACATACCACAAAGATAGAGGATGAACTAGAGACATCTAAAAAAACCAAGAAGTAGCAGAGAGACATCTGCGGAAACCGGGATAACTAGGAACATACAATCTTCACTTAGAAACTCTGACAGAGACCAACAAAACACTGTCAGACCACAACTTGCACACGAGTTCATGCGGACCTCTAAAAATTCTAGTAGATAATCTAGACATACTCAACATTAAACCCTTTAATCCACAACAACTAACCTTTTATGTACATAACTTAATGCCT
This sequence comes from Sequoia sempervirens, assembly GCA_007258455.2. Taxonomy (NCBI): domain Eukaryota; kingdom Viridiplantae; phylum Streptophyta; class Pinopsida; order Cupressales; family Cupressaceae; genus Sequoia; species Sequoia sempervirens. The sequence continues at coordinate 14,843 of VDFB02093661.1, read as the reverse complement.
TCATGACCTGCATAGTTCCACTAGGAATCTAGAACACATTCACTTATAATTTTCTCAATATCCTCGACATATACAACACTTAGAATATCAAATGCTAATATTTTTGACATTAATGACAACCACATATCAGCATCACATCACACCATCCAACAATTTCCCAACAATCTCCCCCTTTGGCATTGATGGCAACACATGATGTGAAAAATACCATCAACCCAACACACTGCATAATTGCTCTTCTTCTTGGAAAGATTTTTCATTTTGCACTTCTCCCCGTTAGGTATTTACATTTTTCACATTACACTTCTCCCCCTTTGACATCAATGGGAAAGGTAACTATAAAATTTCCACACACATGCTCTGAGCCATATCTCTACACATCTGACTACTCCTCTTGAGTAACAGCCACGAAAACATCAATTCAAATTAAAATATAGCAATTTAGCTCACAGATTGATGCAAATAAGTGCATCATTTAATTATTGTTAGGAGGGGTAACTACCCCTAGAATTCCTCTGAGATACTCAAAAGTATCTTTTGGTAATGGCTTTGTAAAAATATTTGTAATCTGTTCTTTTGTAGGCACATACTCTAGTCTAACTTCCTTCTCATTCATTTTCTCCCTTAAGAAGTGAAACTTGATTGATATATGCTTGGTCTTCGAGTGTAGTACTAGATTCCTTGATATATTTATTGCACCTGAGTTGTCATAGTATATTACAATAGGTTCTTCATATATCACCTTCATATCTTTTAGCATTTGTTCATCCATAGCACTTGAGTACAATTATTTGTAGTAGCAATATATTATGCTTCAACAGTGGATAGAGAAATAGAGCTCTGCTTCTTGCTTAACCAGGATACCAGCTTCTTCCCAAGGAATAAAGCACCACCAATAGTACTTTTTATGTCATCCACATCGCCAGCCCAATCAACATCTGTATAGGCACATAGTGTAAGATCATCATCCTTTGAATACCAAAGTCCAAAATCAGCAGTGCCCTTCAAGTATCTAAAAATTCTTTTCACAACAGTTACATGTGATTCTTTTGGATTAGCTTTAAATCATGCAACCATACATACAACATGCATAATATTTGGCCTTGTCTATGTCAAGTAGAGTGATCCTCCAATCATTGATTTGTATCTAGTTTGATTTGCTTTAGGAGAATCATCATTTTATGTCAACTTACATTAGGTTATCATGGGTGTACCAACTGGTTTGGAATCATCCATACCAAAATTCTTTAACATTTGTTTCACATACTTGGACTGAGATATAAAAATCCCTTGATCCAATTGTGAAACTTACAATCCCAGAAAGAACTTCATTTCACCAATCGTGCTCATCTCAAATTCATTCTTCACTTCATGCAAAAATTATCATCTCCACTAAAGATGATATCATCAACAAAAACTTCTATGATTAATTCCTTATCATGATCTATCTTGAAATATAAGTTACTGTCAGTAGTACCTTTGAGAATTGAAGCTTCAGTAGGTATTTGTCTAGTCTAGCATACCAGGCTCTGGGGGCTTGTTTGAGCCCATACAAGGCTTTCTTTAACTTGCAAACCATGTCTTCCTCATCTGTTAGCTGAAATCCATCTAGTTGTTCAATATAAACTTCTTCTTCAAGTTCCCCATTTAGAAATGCAGACTTTACATCCATTTGGTAAACTTTGTAGTTCTTGTAAGCAACATAAGCAAGAAATAGTCTTACTAATTCAATTCTAGCAATAGGGGCAAAGGTATCATTGAAATCTATACCTTCCATTTGGGAGTAACCTTTACATACCAATCTCACTTATTCTAGACCACTTCACCATCTTCATTTAGTTTGTTTCTGAATACCCACTTAGTGACAATCACATTCTTGTCTTTGGGCCTAAGAATCAGTGTCCATGTGTCATTCTTTTCAATTTGTGACAATTCTTCTTTTATATCTTCCAGCTAGTGTTCATCTTGATAGGCTTCAGTGACATTCTTAGGTTCAATCTTGGAAATCAGATAGTATTCTTCAACAAAGTTCTTTCTAGTTTGCACTCCTTTTCTCTTGTCTCCTATGATTTGACTTTCAAAATTATTCAAATTTACATACCTTGGAGTTTTAGGACTCTCTTAGACTTATGTGTTTTCTGAACTTACTTGTGTAAGTGCACTTGACTGCGCTTCTTGACTAACTTGATTTACTGGAACAACTTGTGGTTGCTTCATTGAAACATATGGAATAATCTAAAGTAGATTTGGTGATTGTGAATTCTTCTCTTGGTTCATGATGTCTTCATCTAAATCATAGCTGCATCTTTTGGATGATCTGACTGAATCCTCATCCACCTTGACATTTTCTCTTTCAATTACTTTTCTTAGTCTTTTGTTGTAGCATCTATATGCTTTGCTCTTTGTGGAGTAACCTAGGAAGATTCCTTCATCACTTCTAACATCAAACTTTCCTATGTCATCATCTCTTTTTATATAGCATTTGCTTCCAAAGATTTTGAAGTATTTGATAATAGGCTTATGACCAAACCATAGTTCATAAGGAGTCTTACCAGAATTACCATTCACATTTACTCTATTCAAGGTATATAAAACAATACTTACCGCTTCACTCCAGTACATCTAGGCACATTTCCTTCCACCATCATTGTTCTAGCAGCATCCAGAATTCTTCTATTCTTTCTTTTTGCAACTCCATTCTGTTGAGGGGTTTGGGGAGAGGATAAATGTCTTTTAATTCCATGCTCTTCACAGTAAGTATTGAATTCTTTTGAAAGGAATTCTCGACCTCTGTCAAATCTCAGGAATTTGATCTTCAGACCTTTTTCATTTTTTCCATGGCCTTAAATCTTTTGGACTTATCTAATGCTTCACTTTTCTCTCTCAAAAATGAAACCCAAATCATTCTAGAGTAGTCATCAATGACAAGCATAAAATATCTTTCTCCTTGAATGCTCTTAACTCTAGAGGGACCACACAAATCAGTATGTAATAGTTCTAACACATTATTTGAGTGAAATTGCTTGCTTTGGAAGGAAACTCTAGTTTGTTTACCCATTTGACATTGTTGATAGATTACATTAGCAGGCTTCACTAATTTAGGTAGATCTCTTACTGCTTGAGTGGAACTTATCTTAATGATGTTGCCAAAGTTTACATGACACAATCTCCTATGCCATAACCAACTTTCATGTACTTGAGCAATTAAGCAACTACCATCAATATTCAAATGAAAGATGTTACCTTTAGTCTACACACTGGTGTTAATCATGTTTCCAAATTTTCAACGAATTTGGAATTTCTATCCTTGAACTATAGATCATATCCCTTAGCACCATTTTTCCAACACTTAACAAGTTATTCTTTGGTCCTTCAACACAAAGAACATCATTAGTATTTTCTTTACCACCAAGGATAATAGAGCCTCTACCATGAATCACACAAGCATTATTGTCTCCAAATGTCACAACCCCACCATCATACTCTTCTAGATTCACAAACTTGCTTTTGTCACCGGTCATATGATGTGAGCATCCACTATCAATGACCCATTCATATTTCTCCTCAACACGGGCTGCAAGAGCTTTCTTTTCTTTAGTGGATTCAGTAGGTTTAGGCTTATTTTCAATGGTAGCAATAAAATCCCAATCATCCTCATTTCTAGCATCTTTATCAAACTCATCATCTATTACTACTTCAGAAAAGTAGCATTTCTTCTGAAATCTAGGTTTTCTAGGTTTAGGCCTAGGAACTCTTTTAGGACATCTTGATGCAAAGTGACCTATTTTACTGCATGAAAAACATTTAATAGGTAATACATCTTCATACTTACCTTTTCCTCTTCCTTCTTGTTTTGCAATGAGTGCTTCCAATTCTAGAACTTCTCTATCTTGGTCTTCGATCTGTTTCATTTCTTCATCATATTTGGATTCCCTTCTAGAACTCTCTCCAAGATTGTAACTTCACTTGTAGCTTCTGGATACAGTAGCTTTGAATGCAAATTCAGTCTTCAGTGTGGATTCACCAAATTACTTATTTCAAAAGAAACAAGCTTTCCTATCAATGTATCTCTTGTCATCTTTTTTACAGACATAAACTCTTCAATAGCTTGAACTTTTGACTTGTAGGAGGGAGGTAAGGATCTGAGTATCTTAGCCACAATTTCATCTTCACTTATTGAACCACCAACACATTTAATACCTAGCACTATCTCATTTAATCATTCAATAAAAGAAGTAATATTCTCATCTTCACCCATCTTCATGTTTTCATACTTACCTTTCAGACTTTGTAGCTTAGCCATCTTTACCTGTGTATCTCGTTCATACAAAGTTTTTAGCTTTATCCAGATCTCATGAGCTGTCTATAGGCCTACCAAATTAGTGATCTCTGAATCTGTTAGAGCACTCACCAATGCTTCAATGGATCTAGTATTGTTTTCTGCATCCTTGATCTCATCAGGAGTGGAGGGTCCATTTGTAGGAATAGTGTATTGATTCTTCGTAATCTTCCAGATAGCATCTCTAATGCACTGTAAATGAAATTGCATCCTAACTTTCCATATTGAGTAGTTGGTGCCATCAAATCTAGGTCTGTCCTTCTTGAATGTTGCCATCCCAAATCACCTCAAGTTGTTATACTTTTCTTCACAGGAACTAGATTTGATACCAATTGTTGGAAAAAGAAAGGACAGACAATTGAGAGGGGGGGTGAATTAGTTGTCACAAAAAATTAAGCTTTACAAATTTAACTTAACTTTAATATCAGATTTGATGAATAAACAATTTACCATAAGCAATTAACACATTAGAGAGACAAAGAAATCCAATATTTTTGTGTGGAAACCCTGTTAGGGGAAAAACCACAGTGGATGTCAGTCCACAAGATTATACTCTGTTAAAATTGTAAAGAAGAATAATAAGGGAATGCACATGCATTTAGGCTCACTGCCTAGAGCTCACTGCTCAATTACAAATAAAAGACTCACTATCTTACATAAAGATTCAGATTAAAACCATCCAAAAATTTGAACTAAGAGAATGGCTTCTGTCCAAGCTTGATTATAGTTCCAATTAGGCACAGTACTTCTACATACTTCACTCAACCTTCTACACACTTTCTCTTCAATGATATTCACACTTATGCACACAAGAGCACACAAAACATACTCGGCACACTAACCACACTTCGCATACTCTGCAAAATTTCTTCTTATATATCTACCACAAATATTTCACCATAACAAAGTTGGCTAGAGGAAAATAATATATTTTCAATGTCAGCTTAAATTCATAATTAAATTTTCAATGCACACCAACCAAGGTCAGCCACAACATAGTGGGGACCCAAATTCACTTCTCCAAAACAAGAATACTCCAATTAATCATGCCTTGAACATCCAAAACATGCCAAGATCAACATGTCAACCAAGAACAAGAAAAACTAGACATGCGCAAGAAGATATTTTTAATCACGAGCTTCACCGGATCATGTGGACTTACCACAAAGATAGAGGATGAACTAGAGACATCTGGAAGCACCAAGAAATAGAAGAGAGACATCCTCAACATCCGAGATAACCAAGAACATACAATCTTCACTTAGAAACTCTGACAGAGACCAACAAAACACTGTCAGACCACAACTTGCACACGAGTTCATGCAGACCTCTGAAACTTTCGGTAGATGATCTAGACATACTCAACATTAATACCTTTCATCCACAACAACTAAATTTTTACATACATAACGTAATGCCTTCATGACCTGTATAGTTCCACTAGGAACTTGGATCACATTTACTTATAATTTTCTCAATATCCTCGACATATACAACACTTAGAATATCAAATGCTAATAGTGTTGACATTAATGACACCACATATCAGCATCACACCACACCATCCAACAATTTCCCAATAGGTACCTATAAGGCCTAATGTTGGGTGGATGGATCCTTGGAACTAGTTGTATGGAATGATCATGATCCCTCTATTAGACTCAAGGAACACTGAGAGGGGGCGGGGTGAATCAGTGTTTAGCAATATTTAAATTACAATCCAGATCTTAAACCATTTACAACATTTAAACAAAAGTAAAGATGTAAGCACATGAGGGAAACAATAAAAACACCATAACACCAAGATTTTTACATGGAAACCCCATTAGGAGAAAAACCATGGTGGAGGTTAATCCACAATTTATACTCTATTAAAAGTATGAAGAAAAAGGGGAATGCACATGCATTCAGGCACATTGCCTAGAGTTCACTGCTCAAAATCAAGAAGGCTCACTACCTTACAACATATTTGGATTACAAAAAAGAGTTGAATTGAGAAAGTAGCATCTACAAATGCCTGGTTTTAGTTCTAGTAAGAATCATGGATCAGATTCTAGACCTTCTATCTGATTTTGCACTTCACTCTGCTCTGCCTTAATTTGCTTCAAAAAAATCCTCTTCTGCACTAATGAAAATCTCTCAATTTCTCTTTCTGATATTCACACATATATCAACACATATCAAACTCTCACATATGCACCAAAATGAATTAATCAATATCTTATATATATCTGCTATCAAAGATTTAGTCGCTTCATGTCGGCTTCAACAAAATAAAAATATTTTCCAATAGTCAACTCAATCCACATTTAGTATTCGATGCATACCCATCAAAGTCAGCCATGACATAGCTAGGACCCAAAACAAAATCTTCAAGCATAGGATACCTTAATTAATTATACCTCGAATATTCGTAACATGCCCTATTCACTAAGTTAGCCACCATGAGCTAATAAACAAAAAATCATCTTGCCAGATCTCCTAAATTATACACTAATTAACACAACATCACAAAACTTAACAATAAAATAATATAGATTGAGATCCACAACTCAAAATGATAATTCGGTGAAGTATACAGATCAACATACTAATCAGATACCCTGTTCTTCATTATCTCTTTCGGTAATACTCTATTCTTTACTCTGCCTACTGGTATGAACAAATCCTGATCTATGGACCAAAATAATGACTTAAGTTGCCATCAATGTTAACACTAGAAGCCATATGCCAACAATCTCCCCTTTTGCATTGATGGCAACACTAAGTGAAAAATGACTAAGTGTCAAAACCAATATGATTACGTTACCAGAGTTCAAAATTTCAAAACACAACTCCGCCTTAGAATGATAAGGCATTTTTTGCTGCTCTCTCTCCCCCTTTGACATCAATGAAAAACACATTTTGGATCTCCCCCCCTTGATAATTCAAAAATTGGATCAAAATTTTAAGAAATACAACTGCTACTTGAGTTAGAAAATTATCTTGTACTTATCTTTCATTTCCAGAAGAAATTTCCTCCAAGCTTCTACTGAAATCCCAATGATTAAGATCAAGTTGTTGTTCTCAAATGTTTGGTTGATAATCTAGATGAGGGATTCTAGAATTGTGATTGCCTCTTCTAATTTCTCTCCTTCCCTCATAACCTCAATTAACTGCTCCAGTCTACATTAAGTTAAATCCTTCACTTTCCAAAAGGTGTCCACAAGGTTGTTTCTAGTGAATTGAAATTCTGTATGCTTAGACTACAACTCTTGAATCCTTTTCTTGACTACACCATCTTGATCCTAAAACATGTTATAATCGTAACAATTCTTGTTCAGCTCAGTTTCAATCTGCTCCAGCTTATCTTTGTATCTCCCAACTACATGAGGCCAACAAAGACAATAGTTGTAGATGTTATTTGTTGTATTTATGCATTGCATCAACACATTCATTTTCCTTTTTAGTTTGGTAAGAGATAGCTTGAATTGCTCTTTCAAATGTAGAATTATTTCTCCCTCTTTCTTGTCTTGGGACTCAGAGACCATGGCTTCCTTAATGCATTCAATCATCTCTTCAGGAAACACATTCTACAAACTCTCCAATCCAATATTATTGTGCACAAAATAAGTACTTAGTGTGCTCTCAATTAGGTCCTTCTCATATGAGGGTCTATCAAACCATATGTCAACAATTTTCTGCATCCCATCTTTCTCTTGAACAAGCTACAATATATTTACTTTGGATAAAACACCTTCTTCTTCACTTCCTTTTTCCATTACAACATCAAGTTCAACTAATTATAGTTCTTCCCTTGGAGTGTACTCATTAGATTCCTCATCTTTTATGTCCACAATCACTTGTTCTTTACCTTTTCTTTCAATTTTTAGAGTCTTGTGTGCCAGAGGAGTGTAATCAACAATCTCTTGCATTATTTTCTTCTTCCTCTCCATCTCACCAGAAGAGGATCTAAATTTCAATGCTCTTACCAGAATGGAAATGCTAATTGCTCCAAACTTCCCTAGCAACTCTTTAAATAAATTTGCATACTCTTGCTTACAATTTGCCAAAGTATTAGAGTGTTCAAAAATCTATTTACAAACTGGTTGATTCTCTTTCCATACAACATTATTGATCTGTGGCAAGCAATTCAGAAAATATATCACAAGACATATGACCAAGGTACCAAACCTGAAGGGGTAATCTGCCTCCTTTGTTAGTTGCACATTTTCCATCAATTGATCTTTTAGCAATCTGCACACATCAATATCTTGATCCTCCATTATCATTTTATGAGATATGTAAACTGTACCTACCGAAGTTGTGCCTTCCTTGTTTTTGAAAAAGATTTTGTATGAGATTCCATGCGCAATGTACCTTGTTATCGTATCTTTGATCATCAAAATTATCAAAGAGCTTTGATCTCCAGTTAATTCGGTTAGGGTTTCAACTTCTTTGTTTTGAATCAACTTCTTTTTCGGTATGTCCCCAACATTGCATAATCCAGTTAGATTCCTAATCACCTCTTTTGAAACATGATAGGGTTTATCCAGAGTTAGAATGTCATCATTCAATCTATTCAGGATAAACCTAATGACTTCCACATTGTCAAAATAGGGAAATTCACTCCAAATGTCCAAACTTTTATGTTTCACACCTTCAAGCTATTTCAATTCATTGAATGACAACATATTTCTCACATCCCTAATCTTCTCACTGCTATATTCATCTAAATTCACCATTCCTTTGATTTGCTTCATTTTCCTTTTTGCGCCAAACAAGTTTCTACCGAGCACCAAATTAAGTGAGAATTCTACAAGCAACTAAAATACCTGATGAATTTACTGCCGAATTGACTTTATTCCTTCGAAATTCTATTGCAGAGGCTCTCCTTCTTCAATGCAAGGTAACAAATGAGGATTCCAAATACCCTTTTATAACTCGCACACCAAACTTTTTACTGCATTAAGTGTTTTTCCCTAGGTGTTTCAGATACTCTGTTTTCTTAGACAACAAAAGAGGGATTGATCTACGACCTTCTACTTCTCAAATTTTTGCACAAGTGATCACTGATACATTTGTAGAATATTTGCACAACTACTAACAATTTCTTGCATTTTGGTGCCAACTGCCGATAGCAGGACAAAGGATTTTCTTGAAAAAAACCCCTCTAGGCCAATGGCCTAAGATCAATTTCTAGAGGAATTACCAGAAGCAGATTCTGGTACAGGATTATTTTCTTCATTAGACTCACTCTTCCTTACCCATGTTTTCTTCATCTGATCTCTTATTTCTTCCATAGTCACTTTCCCTTTTCCTTTATCATCTTTATGTGAAATTCAACCTTTGTATACTAGACCTCTTCTATCCATGTTTCTATTCTTACAAAATCTTGCAATGTGACCAAATCTATTTCAATTATAACACACATGATTTCTTTGTCTAGACCATTCATTCCATTGATTTCCTCTTGATCTGCATTGATTAGCAATATGCCCAAATCTTCCATAAGTGTAGCATTTAACATTCCTTACATTGATAGACATACTTCTGCATTCAATTGACTTATGACCAAACTTATTACAACTAAAACACCATCCAAGAAATGATGGACTACTTGAATTTATTTTACTTCTACACTGAGAAGCCATATGACCAAATTTATTTCAAGAAAGGCAGTGCCCATTAAACTTTTGAGCATTGGGTTGTCTTACCTGATACCTTCTTTCTTTGTTCATCTGATTTCTTTGACTGGAATCCTTATGTTTAGATCTAAAGCTTTCTCCCTTCTCATATCCAAGACCGCACTTGTCATTTGCATCCTTCTATCCTTTAGTCAGCTCATCAAGCTTAGCAGAACTGATCCTAAACTTCTCCTTGTATTCATTTGTAGTAGTGAGTTCATCTCTGAGAATAACTATCTATCTTTCAAGCTCTTGTTCATTATTTCTGAATTGTTGCAGTTCAATCTCCAGCTGAATGAATCCACTATTAACTCTATTGCATTCTTTAGATCTTTCTTTTAAGGATTGGGCCAGATTCTCCTCACTCTTCTTCCTTTCTTCAATCTCCTTAGTTAGCTTCATCACCATAGACTCCATCTCAAACTTTAGAGTAGCATTGTTTCTAGCAAGCTTTTCACATTATTCAGTTATTTCTTTTAGGGTCTAATTTAGGTGAACATCTTCTAAGCATTTAATCTCTTTTTGCTTCAGCTGATCACATAGTTCCTTCCTCTTTTCTCTTGACTCATTATTTTTATCCTTCAATGATTGAATGAATTTTTCAACATCCTCAAGATTTGCTTTTAATTCTAGGACTTCTACTTTAGATTGATCAAGATCAAGTGCCATCAAAAGATGCTATTGAAGACCACCAAAGTCCATTGTATTCCAAGATCCACCTCAAGCTGTTAAACTTCTGTAGAGGAAGCTTACTCTAATACCAATTGTTGGACTCAAGGAACATTGAGAGGGGGGGTGAATCAATGTTCAACAATATTTAAATTACAATCCAGATCTTAAACCATTTACAACATTTAAACAAAAGTAAAGATGCAAGCACATGAGGGAAACAATAAAAAAACCATAACTAACACCAATATTTTTATGTGGAAACCCTGTTAGGGGAAAAACCATAGTGGAGGTTAATCCACAATTTATACTCTGTTAAAAGTATGAAGAAAAAGGGGAATGTACATGCATTCATGCACACTGCCTAGAGCTCACTGCTCAAAATAAGGAAGTATCACTTCCTTACAACAAAGAGTTGAATTGAGAAAGTAGCGTCTACAAATGCCTGGTTTTAGTTCCGGTGAGGCTCATAGATCAAATTCTGGACCTTCTATCTAATTTGGCACTTCGCTCTACTTTGCCTTAATTTGCTTCACAAAAATCCTCTTCTACACTAATGAAAATATCTCAACTACTCTTTTGATATTCACGCGTATATCAACACATATCAAACTCTCACATATGCACCAAAATGAATTAATTGATCTCTTATTTATATCCTCTATCAAAGATTTAGTCGCTGCATGTCAGCTTCAACAAAATAAAAATATTTTCCAATAGTCAGCTCAATCCACATTTAATATTTGATGCGTACCCATCAAAGTCGGCCACGACATAGCTAGGATCCAAAAAAAATCTTCAAGCATAGGATACCTTAATTAATTATACCTCAAATATCCGCGACATGCCATATTCACTAAGTCAGCCAATGTGAGCTAATAAATCGAAAATCATCCTACTAGATTTGCTAACTTATACACCGATTAATGCGACATCACAAAACTTAACAATAAGATAATATGGATACTTAAAAACCTTCCCTCAGATCCACATCTCAAAATGATAATCCAGTGAAGCATACAGATTGACATACTAACTGGATACCCTATTCTTCATTCTCTCTTCCAGTAATACTTTGTTCTTTACTCTGCTTGCTGGTATGAACAAATCCTGATTTGCAGACCAAAATAATGACTTAGGTTGCAATCAATGACAACAATAGAAGCCATATGCCAACACCCTCTTAAGAATAACTACTTTAGGCATATCTCCAAGAACCACTGAGTGATGATCAATTATTTCTTATAAATATGGATGGGTGGGAGCATTAGATCAAGATACTTATAATGAACATAACTAGGCCACAAATCCATCAACTCCTTTCTTAAAGAAAATTTTGCATTCAATGAGATTTTACCATTTGTGGGGACTTTTCCTTCAACCCTCTTAGCTCTACTATATTTCCTTTTGATTGAAATTGTTGCAAGTATGTACATTTGGTGTTGTCATTGATGTCAACAAGCTTTGGTGTTATCATTGGTGTCAAACGTATGAATTTTTTTTTGTTGCAATGATGAGTAGTTGGTGGTGAGTTGGAGTTGGTATGGAGTTGGTGTTGTCTCTAATGATGCTTTGATTTGTTTCATTATGTTGTCATTAGTAAGCTACTGATGTTAAGCTCTAGTGTTGCTTTAATAAGCTTATGTTTTCTGATGTATGGTTGATTTCTTATGTTTTAGTTGGATTGGTGGTGATGAGGAAGTACTGAAGATGTTGATGATATGTTTTTGGTGCTTGCTTCCCAAGTACTTTTGAGAAAATTGAATAAAAAGATGAAATAGTGTGTTTTTAGTTGCAGAGTAGTGTTCTGGTTTGGCTTTGTATTTCATCTGGGTTGAAGATATGTTTGTGTCGATTGGATAAGTTGATCAGAGGTGTTGCATTCAAAAAATTTATTTGCTAGATCATTGAATGAAGCCATGTTCACTAGTGTATGAACTATATATTACAAAGGTGTTTGGGAGAAATGGTCTTGCTCCACATTTCTTCGCATAGTGGTTTTAGGTCTTGTAGACCTAGAAGGGTGCTGATAGTGTGTGTATCTTTCTTTAGATGATTTTTTTTTGTGTTTTGATGCTTTGGAAGTTAGTTTCTTGAGTTATAGTGTATGACAACACTACTTGAGTGTACTGGGTGAGTACATTCTTTAAGTGAAAGTTATTGCAAAGATTTTTTTTGGATTTTAGGGTATTTGTGGAATATTCTAGATCATGTTCAAGTGTTATGTGTGTTCACAAGTCATCATTAGATTTGAGAAAGTGTGTACTTAAGTGTTGATGGTGTTAACATAGGTTTGACCAACCTTGGGTGTTTACACCACTTGCAAAGTTTCTTTGATGTTTGTGGAAGCGTGGCATGGTGCATATGAGTGGATTTAGGTCCTAGCTAAGGTGTGTTGTGGTCAACCTTCATTCCTTTCCACCATGGGAATGTTTTGGTGCCAACCCAATTTGAATTTGCATGATTGAGGTGCATAGCCGAACTTGGAAAATGTTTTCAAGGTCGAAGATGATATAAATATGAGTTGAGTTGTTGAGGGATGATAAGATAGATTAGTATGATGCGAGTGATGTGAATTGTAGAGTTGTAGGGTATGCATTTGTGAAGTGCAGTGCAAGATTTCATGTGTTAGATTACTAAATATAGTGAGTAGAAGATGTCTACGATTCTTTAGAAAGACTACAAAGGAATTGGTGATACTGTGGTGGATTTTTAAGTTTCTTTGAGACAGATTCTCATTGTAACATTCTTCTCTATCTTCTCTTCTATTATAGCAACTCAAGACTTTGGAAGTGAGCCTTTCTTTCTTTTGGGTAGTGATGCATCTAACAATGAGCCCTATAGTATTTAGTGTTGACATTACTTTATATTGTGAGTTAATCCTCACTATGGTTTTTCCCATCTTGGGTTTTTTTGCGTAAATCTGGCATTTCTTTGTGCATGGTGTTGATTTTGTTTTGTTTTTGTTATTTTCTTTCATGATAAATAATTCTAATAGATTAAGGGTTAATTGGATTAATGTGGATTTGAATGTTTGTGAGGGTTTTGAATTTTTAAAGTACAAATAATTCACCCCCCCTCTTAGTTGTCTTGTGCATTCAAAAATTGGTATCAGAGCAAGGTTCCTTGGAAGAAAGCTTAACCACTTGATGTAGATCTGGGATGACACACAAGAAAGATGTTCCTACATTTGATGGATTAGATTATGCATGTTGAATATACCAAATATTGAGAGGGGGGTGAATCAATATTCCACTAGCCAAACTAATTATTAACCATCCAATTATTAATCCACATCTAATAGCAACAATGAACCAAAACATAAAAGAGATCATAACACATTGACACAAGGATTTTTACGTGGAAAACCCAAAAAGGGAAAAACTATTGTGAGGATTAGCTCACAATATATTATAACTAGTTATAAGATATTATAGGGCTCATTTCCATGACTCACTATCCTTAAAAAGGCTTACAACCTGAATACGAAATGTGGCTTATTTCCAAGATATAAAAGATGTGGCTCACTGCCAAAAATGAACTGAAGAAGTGCACCTTCAAAGTGCTAAAAGTAGTTCCGGTTATGCTTTGGTAGTATGAAAATTTTACTTCAGTTGACGATCCACAAAAACTATCAGTAACTTCACACTATTACACTTGTCGCATTACTTGCATATTTCCTTTTCTTTTTTCATTGCTTTGGCCTTCATAAATATATAGACATGCATAACTTCCTCTATCAATGAGGTTGATGTAATTGAGGGAACACTCAAAATACAAAAGATCTTGTCAGCTTAATACAAAATTTCTTTTAACATATAGAACAAAACATGTTATCCAAAGATTAGGGCAGCTCAGACCTAACGATGAATACCTAGAACATAAACCTTCTCGGCCAAACGAACAATGAAGTTTTTTCATTAGGATTAGTTCAACTGGATCACAAAAACATGCTGAAAACTCATTTATACTTGTAACTGACATTCCTAATCAACATATCAAATATTTATTGAATTCCCTTTTATTGCGAATATTTTTGAATCAAGATGCTAGATTAGTATGGATGCACTGATTACACAGATAGTTACTAACTGATGTTGGAATCAATGTCAACAAGTCTAGAGGGCATGTTCTTCATTATTCTAACAATCTCCTCCATTTTCATTGAT
>VDFB02093660.1:0-60886 GCA_007258455.2 Sequoia sempervirens | reverse complement strand
ATATTTTTTCTCCTTTGGAATTTTAATTTTTTGCTTTTTTCTATTTTTGAGGCTTTAATAATTTTCAACTCCGACATTCTTTTATTTTTTTATTTTTCTTCATTTCTACTTTGTCTCTTTTGTCCTCTTTACTCAATTTTTTCTTTTAATTTTGTTTCTGAGGCTTGATCTCATACCCCAGTTATTTTGCGTCTTTTGTAATTCACATTTTCATAGTTTACTCCCAGGTGTATTATTTGTGAGGTTGGATGTTGTTTTTGAAATACCCACGGCCTTTTATAATAGTCATTTTCACAACGGGTTCCTACATATTTGAGATCCAATATTTTCTATAAAAATGGGGAATTTTCCATAGCTTTATAACTCTTGACTGTCGTCAATGTACATTCTCCCTCTTTGTTAGTGCCATTTCACTTCTTCCCCTTCGAATTTTGGTGGTGCCACAAGATTGTGTATTGCACGCCATAGTCTGTTAGAGGTCAGTAACAGAGGTGGTTCTATGTTGTAATCTATTGCCCATTGAATTATATTTTTGTTATATTTGTCCCATTCTGCTACAAAGTAATGCTTAGCCATGAATACTAGTTGTAGGATAGGGCCTTCTTCCTCCCAATCTTCTGAATGCTCTTTTGTATGCCATTCTTCAACGGTCTTCCTTTCCTTATGCTCTTCATCTAGCTCATAAGTGATGTATCCTCTTCTCGATCCTAAATATGGCACTTTCAAGCGCCATCTATCACCTTGTAACTTTAACCATTTTGTAGGTGGTCCAAATAACCCAGTTGTTGTTGATGAATCCTTAGCACTGCCACCCCTTCAGGTCTTTGCAAAATTTGTTTTACCTTTATTCCTACAGATCCTCTGGGCCTTTCTGGTATTTCCATGGTAGGTTTCTTGTCTGCCATCCAATCCACCATGTTGATTGTGATTGCTCTCTTTATATGGCTTCAATTTGGATCTGTTGATACTATCTTTCAATATATTGTCGTCCAAAGTCTCTAGTCTGATAGCTCCATTATCTGAAATTTCTTGGATTTTAAAGGGACCAAGCCATCTCACCTTAAATTTACCAGGTTTTAATTCATTATGGCCATTATATTTCAAAACCAATTGACTTGGCTAGAAGTTTGCTCATCTGAGGTTTTTGTTGTGCCAGCACTTTCTCCTTTTTTGCATCACCTCCATTGCCCATTGGGCGAGTACTCTCTTCGTTCCTCCAGTTTTTTTAATTGGAGTAGTCATTCCTTCAAGCTCTTTGTGTCACCTAGTCGGTTCTTGATAGAAATCCTAAGACTCTGCACCATATACTCAACAAGAACTACAACTTCCTGACCATACATCAATTGGAATGGCATGTGGCTTTTCGTCACCTTGTATGTTGTACAGTAAGCCCATAGATCAGTTGGCAACTTCTCTTCCCAGTCAGCTTCTTTGATCCCACATGACTTATGAATGATCAAGACACGCACTTTATTTGTGGATTATGCATAAGTTCATTCAATTCTCGCGTAGTATGGGCTGGAGGGGTTGTAAAATTGGAACTCACTACTCATCAAAGATTGTATGATTGACAAGTGTCCTCCCTGGCCCTAGTGGATTCAGATGGTGCTGTCAGACTCTGTGACAAATCACCCAGATATGAATCTCATCAGACTAACTACAAGAGCTGTCTAGGTAGTGCTCAGTCTCCTCACCCCATTTTGAGTAGTACTCTATGGCAATAAACTTCAGGCCTCCTGACTAAATGCATGATTTAACTTCCAAAACCTGGAGTGAAGTCAAGTCCCTAACGCCTAAAAGTTCCCTGGCACAGATGGGGCGAGCTGCATTTAATTCTTCTGCTGATTTTAAGCCAACTCTCAGGGTAAAGTGCCCACATCCACTACCCATTCTGCTGTCATGTGCAATGTCAAACCCCACCAAAGACCTACAACAATATTTCATGAGCTGACATCCAGCCCTGACATGTCCTCCTGCTCATCCTTCTTATGTGTTTCAGTTCTCCTTCCATGGATGTACCACCAGAGGGGTAATTCGGCCCCACCCAATTTTATATGGAAGGCAACCATTAATGAGCGGGAACGTTTCATGCTCAATACAAATTCTTGACCTCAGCCTTCCTGGGTGGCATCTCCTTCGGAAATGTGGAAGTAGAAATGTATTCTTCGATGCTTTCATACCATGGGGGTAGTGCTGCAATTTGAAATAAGCGTGCATCTAGAAAATCTTCATTTACTCCCTCTAGAGGTTCACTTGACTTGATCTTGGAGAATTTGTCAGCGATGACATGGCTCTTCCTCGGCCTGACAATGAAATTTCCAGAATGACCTGGTAGTAGTAAAGTAGCCATCTACTCACTCTCCTGGGTCAGTTGGTTTGTTCCCACTGGCAAGGAATCTCAGGTCAAGTAATTTAAAAAGGGGTTGCTGCCAGATTCCCAACTCAGAATAACATGTTCCTATTCCAAGCGCTTCCCTCTCTGTCGTACTATAATTCTTTTCTACTTTCGACAATAATTGACTAGCAACGAATACTGGGTGGTCTAACCCTTGTGGTCTCACTTGTGCCAATGTTGCTCTGATCATGTAGTTTGATGTGTCAACGTGTACATGGAACTCTTTACTCCAATCCAAATATACAAGGATTGGCGAACTTATCAATCGTACGTTCAATTCATTGAAGGCCTTCTCCTGGTCTTTTGTCCACATGAATTATTGACCCTTGTGAGTACATCCAACTAGTAGGATACTTGGGAAAAGTTTTTGATAAACCTTTGGTAGTACCCGACATGACCCAAAAATGACTACTTCGGTGACGTTTTGAGGTGGTTCCATCTGTACAATCACCCGAATTTTGTCTAGTTCGGTCTTCAATCCGGATTTGCAAAATATATGTCCGAGCAGTTTTCCCTAAGGCACCTTGAACTGACACTTCTTCAAATTTAATGCCAGTTGTGTTGCTTTGTACCATTCCATACATTCTCTGAGAGCCTTCAAATGTGTGTCTTTGTTACTATAGATCAACTAGTCATCCAAGAATGCCTTAAAATTCCCCACTAGCATCTTGTCAAATATATGTAGAATGATTCTTTTGAAAGTCGCCGAAGCGTTGCATAAGCCAAATGGCATCCAGTTGTATGCATACACTCTATCTTCAACCACGAACATTGTCTTCAATTTATCCTTAGCTATACTTATCTAATTATAGCCCAAGAATCCATCCATGAATGAATAGATTTTTATGGCCAGGCACCTCTTCCAATATTGAGTCTATGAATGGGATTGAGAAGGGGTCCTTTATAGTTCCTACATTCAGACTTTGAAAATCCACACATATCCAAATTTGTTAAAATTCTTTCTTTAGTGATATGACAATTAGTGAGACCCATTCGTTGACTTTGACTTTGAAGATGATTCTTGCTTCCAACATTTTTCGATTTCTTGTACCTTTGAAGCATACTTTTTGTTCATTCAATATGACCTCTTTCATATAGGCTATGCTCCTAGTACCAAAGGGATTCTATGTATGCATAGTTCCAAAGGTACGCCTTTCAAGTCTTTGTACGTCCACACAAAGGCATCCTTATATTCTATGAATATCCTAAATTTTGCCAACTTCAGCACTAGATTCAAGTCGTCTCTAACTAAAATTATTCAAGGGCTATCCTCCTCTCCTAAGTTCACCTTCTTTATTCTTGGTTATTCATACTTGACCACCTTGTCTCACTCAAAATTATGTGTTGGCGTGTCATCCATCCTAGCCACTCCCTCCTTGTATTCTCCATACTCTGGAGGAAATGTTCAGCTCATTAAGGCTTTGTCCTCTTCTTCTCCTTCAATCTCCCCAACTTGCAACATGTTGCAATCTTGTTGGAATACTTCGTAGTCCTCCATTTGCCAATGGAAGAGTCCATTGAGTGAATTTGTTTCGTCCTCCAAGCAATGTTGTAGGTCCAGGACACCTTCGTTATTTGGTTCCATGAATCTCCTTTCTTCATCTATTCTTGATCCTTAGGACTCCCAATCGAATGATGCCAATTCTTTGCTCATTGCTTGATTTCTCAAGTCAATCACATACTTTCTCCCATTGTTTTCTATAGAGAGTGTATTTCATTTCTAGTTGTGATTTGTCTTGGCTGCAATTAGCCATCTTCTCCCGAGTAATGCATTGTATGCCTTTTTCTCCAATGGGATGACCATGAAATTCAATAGGAACGGTTGGGTCTTGATCATCACCTTTTGCACCATCAACATTCCTAGTGACTTGATGCCATGCTAGTCGGCGCCTACCAATTGGAATGTCGGTGGCCAAAGTGTTAGCTTCCCAAGGCACTTCCATGTGTCTTCGGGCAATACGTTGACTCCCAATCCTCTGTCAACAATCGTGTTTGTTAGGTTCTCTCCTCTAATCTCCATCTCTACGACAATCGAATTCTTCCCTATGTTCACCATCAGCAACATCGGGTCAATGACTTATTCACCTTCGAGTGGCAGCTCCACTACCATTCCTTTTCTTTGACCTTCTTGTTGCCAACTTTTCTCATCACCGACTATGTTATCACCACTCCCAATTATGGCATTGTTTGGATAAGGTCTATCACTTTGATTGGTATAGTCGTCTGTAGCATCTGTCATACAATGTTCTTTACAGATTCCGATCGCAACGAGGTACTTGCAGTTTCGTGGGAGGTTCTTCGTTCATTTTCCATCGCTTGTTCTACTTTAGCTTTGGATTCTCTCATTCATTCCTTTTCCATACGAGGATCTAGGTATATTGCTCTCTTCGTTTGTGCTCTGGTAATTGCCAATACTTCCTCACCTCATTCCTCCACATCCAGCATTTTAATACCTTTTTATTTTGGGTAGTCGATGTCCTCATGGTCACTCGGTCCACACCACTTACACAACATCCCCATTTTGTCTTGGTTACTCTAGCATTCTTTGGCGAAGTGACCCCATTCATTACATTTTTTGCACTAGATCATCAGATGCCCCTTTGCATCATACTAGATTCTACTCCTTGGTCCACTGTTATTGAATTGATTGTTATCCCCTCGTCTATTTCGATATCCACCAAGAGATGCATTGGTATTAGTATTTTGTGTTTTTGATGGTGTGGTCGAAGGAGTTGATTGTTCCCCTTGAGTGAAGAGCACTTGTGTGCTTCTTGTTTTCAAATTGTATGGGCATTCCTTGATGGAATGTCCCATTACTTGGAAAATGTCTCTGACTAGTTTCTTCGGATAGTTTTTTTATTGTATGACCTCCTTTGCAATTGGTGCACCACAATTCCTTGCTTTCCCTTGCACTCTCCTCATCTTTCAACACCTTCATCATTCTCATCATATCATTTCTCAAGGCTTGAACAGTCTTTGATTCACCATCGTTGTTGTCTGTTTTGTCGTCATCGTTTGTCCTCTTCCCTCGAGAAGATGTTTTATCTTTGTTTTCTATGTCCATCACCCAATTGTAGGCATCAATGCATGATGACGAAGGTATGACCATCTTCTTCCTCAGTGAAGGAATCAATCCTTCGATGAACCATCTCTTTTTCAATCCATTGGTTGGCTGGATTTCCAATTTGACCAATAATTCTTTGAGCCTACCATTGTAGGCTCGTACTTTTTCGTGCTTTCCTTGTTTTGTGTTGTATATCTCTGCTACAATTTTGTTGTCATCTCTCAGGAGTTTAAATTCTTCCTAGAGCGCTCTTTTCAATGCATCTCATGTGTTCTTATGAGTGGCTTCCAATTCAATATACTAGTCAATGGCTATTCCTTTGAGAGTTGTTGGAAACACTCTTAGCTAATACACTCTGTCATCTTGACCATTCACTACCCAGATTGTCTCACAGGTTTTACAATGTCTTACAGGGTCCTCCAACCCATTTCCAATGAACTTTGGGAGTTTTTGTCACTCCATATTCGAACTTGCTGGGGGAGTTACCATCTTACCTCTCAGTTGCACCTTCTGTGACGATAACTTGTTTGGAGAGTTTTGATTCGTACATTTCAATGCCTTCCTTGCACTCTTGGACACACCGTAATCCTCTACTCATCCCTCTTAAATGTTTGTCACCCTCGGGCTGCCTTCAAGGTCCCTTCGATGCTCCCTTTGTTCTAGTGTTTTCGTCTTCAATCTTCCAATGTTCACTTCTCTCATCAATATCAAGTCTTCAATCTAGCATATGGTCTTTGTTAGACTGTTGGTAGGTTTTCTCTTACCTTCTCCTTCAAATAGTTTTCTTGGTACAGATTGTTCTTGGTCAGTCGGGTTGGTGGTTCCCTCCTTGCCTTCCCCTTCGCCCATCGATGAACCTTCTTTTTCACTCAACGATGCTTCTTCATCTGTCAATGATGATCTGTATGATTCTCTGGCAATGTTCTCTTCACTTTCCTCTTCATTTGACGTTGATGGTACAGACGATTCTCTATTTTGGTTGGCGAGATCAGTGTATGTTTCATCGAGAAGTGGTAAATGTCAGGCTATTTCGACCCACTCTCCCTTCATACGTTTTCTTGTCTTGACAGTTCTCTTTCTCTCCTAACTACGACTTTTGCTCACACTTCGGCTTCTGCTCCTAGGTGGGCTCAGGATTTCCCTCAGAAACCCTTCACCTTCTTCAACTTCACCCCTCAATCATCATCATCATTCTCTTTGTTATTTTATTCTCAAGGATCTTATTTTCTAGTCGATTGATTTGTAATCACTTTATATTAATTTCTCGATTTTATTTAAGGTTAAGGGCATTAATTCTTTGACATACATTGTCGGTTGGTGTCACGCTCTTCTTCTTCCCTTTTGTTTCATTCTTCATACCATTGCAGTATTTGTTGCCTTCATTGTTACCTATCTTTCTCAGCCCGAATATCTTGCAATATGATGTAGTGACATGCAATCAATCTCGGCAGTCTATTGAGAAGATGATCAACCTCTAGGTTGACAGTTAGATTGTCCCAAATGGCAACCATTGGGACCTCTCTCTTGGGAGCTTCCCTCCATACATGTTCCTTTAGCAAAATGTCTCACAAGTTTACCAAGTCTTCTATCAACGTGTCTTCCCTTTCTTCATTTGCTTGCACAAGTTCTTCGGCTGGCAATCCCATTACATCGCCATGATTCCCGTCTGTATGTTGTGTATCTCCAAGGATCGTATCGGCAATAGCACCAATTGTTTACTCCTTAAGGCTACTTGACCAATTAATAGAGAGTAAACAGAAATATACAACAGCAATAATAAAACATAACAATTACTCAAGCAATGCACAAGCCACAAAGTATATGTCTTGTATTCTTCATTCATTGGATAGGCAATAATTACATAATACCAAAATGTATGTGGTCCCCGACTATAAATGCAAACATACAATATATAGCCAGCCGACATTGGTTGAGGACACCAACCATCAGCAACTACCAAGCACAACCAACCAACTGTCGAGGACTAATTAGTGATTACCCATTAACACATTTATTTAGTTATTTATTTATTTCTATTTTTTCCAACTACAAACACAACTTTGAAAGCGTTGCCTTCCCCTTAATTGAAAATATATCCTTCTCTCAACAAAATTACAAAGCATCTCCTACATAAATGCATGAGTAGACTCCTAAGGTTGGGGATGTTAAGCTTAAATTGACAATGACGACTATTAGGATAACCATGCAACTCAGAATAAAGATTAAATGAACCCTACTCCTCCATATTGTCATATACATCATGCATGTTCCAGGAAGCATATTGTGATTTTTCAACAACTAGGTCAGCAATAACATTAGAGCATATAGGTGAGCAAAGACCATCACCACCCATGATTACAATGTTATTGCATTGGCTGACTCCTCACATGAATCAAGGAAGAAATTAAACACCTCAAATTCACATGGAAGAAAAAAACATACCTAAATGTCATTCTAATTAGCACAAGGAGGAAACTCTTCATGGACTTTAAATTGAAAATCTTCAAGTTTAGCTATACCTTTGAGTTCAACTATGTCATGCTAATATTTATGTTTACCAAAATATTGCAGCCCACCTATTCCTTTGCATGCACTCATGTCCCACACAAAGGATTCATATACAAGTATAGCACCACCATCAATGATAGAAGCATGGCCTTCATAAAAATGGAAGGCTTCCAAATCATGTATACATACACCCAACTCTTGGACACAAGGCTGCCAAGATGCACCATTGTCATCAATGCTGATATACTCGTCTATACTTGAGTCATAGGCATGAGTCAAGTTCAAATCTGAACCCTTGGCATAGAAAACATCAACCTGAGGCACCTCATATAAAGAAACATGGTCTTAAAAGTGCTTCTTTGTTCTGATCTTTTCATTGCAACTAGCTGAATCAAAACTACTCCAGTAATCAAAACTTGTAACTGATTTCTTCTTTCTCGCTCACTTTGGAAAACTCTCCTTGCTTCTTTCTTTGCATCACAATCAGTATGGAGAAGACAACAGTGCTCACACCAAAGAAATATGTTATCATATGCATCCATATGATCATCAACATCACAATCCTCAAGGGCAACAAAACATGGAGGTACATCCAATAAAAAACTATGTTCTTGTTCTTTAACTTGAATATATGTATGCATACTATCAGCACTATTAGCCATAAGGACTGATTCGTTTCACTGAAACTTTGTGCACACATGTACCTCCTCAACATAGTTGTGATGTAATGTGATATCACATACCTCACCTTCCTTAGAGCATTCACCTTCAACATGGGCAACCTCATCTCCATATATTACACCAAACTGATTCCCCAAGTCGGTAGACATATCAATATCAACACTTGGAGGCAATGTGCCTGATGATCCTCTTCTTTCTTCAATCAGATCAGCCCATCCATAGGCCTGTTGCAAGCTTGTAGGTTCAAGCTCAATGGGTATCAAATTTGCACTGGACTCTAAGGCTTCACAAAACATGTCTACAAATTGTTGGCGTTTAAATTAGCACCTCTGGAGTGCTGATTGTAAACGTTCAGCTATTTCAAATGTTTTGCAACACTTCTTCGTTATTTAAAGAGGAGAAGTCCCTCTCTGCTGGGAGCAATGCGTAGGGAAGGGAAATGTTAACTAAAGTTCCTATCTTTTTATGCTTCAGCGGCAGGACACAAGGGTGCACAAACACAATGCGCCGTAGCTAAGCTTTTTCTCTGGTTTCTGCAGATCTCAACTACGACTAACTAGCTTTTATCTATCCAATACCTTCAAGATAAACAGAGCATGAGGGTAAAGGAGCGGGAATGGGATGGTTGGATCACCTGAATTCGCCGTCTCCTGAGAATATGACCGAGGCTCTGAACTCTCGGGTATACACCGGGATAAGGTTGGTACAAGCAAACACTCTATACGGTAAACTAGATCTGAGACCTGCCAAGGAGGAGGGACTCCTATCCGAGGTATGGGCTAGGAAATAGTTCACGAGAAACAACAAAATTTACGATGCCTTGGCCGACTAGCTTGCTAAGGAGGAGGGACTCCTATCCGAAGTATAGCTTGAAAGTCAATACATTGAACAACATCAAACGATAACCGTCAATAACAAATATCCAAGGAGGAGGGGCTCCTATCCGAGGAGGGAAATGAAACAACAAGCTATTTAGATACAAGACGTAGACATAACTCAAATAAGATGATCAAAATGCAAGCGCCTTCTGATATTCTTCTTCAATGCTTTATCAACGAATTACAAAAGTTGGGAAGGCAAAGGCACGAAATCATGCACAGTTACAATCAACCAACGAACTCTCATCCAAGAGTGAACAAGTATCCGCTTTCAAAGCTGTTGGCAACAATGGCGCAGCAATTTTGCATAGCAAGTAAAAGTTAAACAAATAATGAGCCCAAGACTCTTATTTATAGAACTCAAAGGAGTGGGCAACCCCAAAATCTCCTTGAGTTAACAATGAGTTCTTGCCAATCAATTAGCAAGATTTATTCCTAAAAAGGGGGAACAAGCAGTTAACTGGAAAACTACTTCAGTTAACTGAAAGTAAACAAAGAGTCAACTGGAAACTACTTCAGTTGACTGAAAGTAAACTAAGGGTGAACTTTAATGTAAGTATCCCTCCAAAATAGACATCCACATTTAGTGGAGATCTAAGATCCACAAATCATGGAAGCCGATTAGACATCCTTAATCAGTGGGATCTGACAACGCATGATTTATGGGATATGGAATTAACTTGAAAAGAGACATCAAGTTAACTCCAACTACATTTAATGTCATCTTGAGTTGACTTGGAAAGAAGCATCAAGTCAAACTCAAGTATCATAAATGCCACTTGGAGGGTAGGACGTCCTTCCTAGGTGTCTAACACCTCATCATCACTTCCGGTCAACAGCTCCTTGATCTATGTTGACTTCTTCCGTTTTCGGATAGTCAATGCTTTGATGACACAACATCTCTTCTTGCGCAAGCTATTGCTCTTGGTAACTTTGGCGGCTCCGTGCTTTGTAGTGTGATGGGAATGGATGCGGCTTGTAGCAACCCAGATTCTTCAATATTCTGCAATGTGATCTGATTCATGCCCTCCAGCTGCTCCAAATCAACCACTGGATTCACTTGATGTAAATTTGTGTCGACTGTTTTCAAGTAATCATGGAGTAAGACCGTCTTGGTCTCGTATTGTACCTGGGAGTGCTGCATCTTGAAAAACTTAAAGATTGACTGTAAGCTTGACCTTGTTCAGATGATTTTCGGAAACCCCTGAAAATAGCGCCCCGCGTATTTTTTGAAAAAATGGCATGTTTTTTTTTGCTTTCATAAACAAACCAGCATTTTTCTTAAACTTTTTTGGAACCCCCCAAAAATAGGGGCCAAGTTTACTGATTTACGGAAAATTTGACGAGATGGGTTTCTCTGAAAATTATGCTGGATCTACCCAGTTGATCTGATCTGATGTAGCCTGCCACCTTTTTGAAATGTGCAAGAAAACCTAAGACAAGAAGAGAGGAAGTAGACAGAAGATGGATTGGAAGTTTTTATCTGACTCTCTGAGAAAATCCGTCTCTGAATCCAACCTCAGATTAGCAATCTTCTTCTGCTTCAGATCTGCAAGAAATATCGAAGAACGGATGAAAACCTTGGCCAGATCTGTAAATGGCGTCCTTGAGAGCTTATGGCTGTTCTTGATCATCAACCTGCAATGAAATAATGAAGTGGGATGTCTATACCTTGATTACATAGACTCAAGCCTTAGATCCACAAGTTTGGGGACCTAACTCACGATCAAAAGTGATTTTGGCTTGATCTAAAGTTCAAAAAGGTGATTTCCACTGATCGTGGAGTGTTTTAGCCAAGTTTTGCTCAAAATATCTTGACTTTAGTCAACAACTTGACCTTTGACTTCTTCAAGGCGTCCCTTTTGATTTTTGCAAGTTTTTTATTATTTTCTCTCTTGAACAACCTCAGTTTGATCCTGAATCTGGCTTGATCTGTTGATCCTGAGATGATGCTGACACATTCACTGCTGAGCTGGATTTGACCTGAAGAGGAGTGCCTGGGAGGCATGATGGTAAAAAGCTGAGTTTAGGGCTTCAAAAGAAAGGGCGCCTTTTCCAAGAAAAGGCTCTTTTGCTTATGCCTTAGTGAATTTTCGATCTTCGTTCTTCAGCCTTTTGAAATGACTTCTCGTGCTTTGATCTGGATTTCTGATTGATCGGAGAGTCAGATGATTTCGCTTGATATCTCATCAGGTACCCAGCTCTGTTCTGCCAAAGATGACTGACTTTGGAAAACTTGGATTTCATTTTAGGGCTCCTTTATTCAAGGGCGCCCCTCATTGAAAAGAGCTCTTTTGTCTTTCAGCATGGTTATCTTTGTCTGAAAAGTTGCCTACTTTGATCTCGATTATCCGTTGACTGCACTGTCAGATGTTTATGCTTTCAGTTGCGTTTCCGAGATCTACTTGGGCTGAGAAAGTTATCCTGGGAAGCCTTTTGTCGTTTATCAGCATCTGGAGGTCCAAAAAAAAGGGAGCCTTTCTTTTGAAAAGGCTCTTTTTTTTGTTTCGATCTTTACTTTCGACAACTGTTTCTTGGTACTTTGTCAACTGCCTCTTTTTGCTTCGTCGACAACTGCTTATGATCAATTCATCAAGATGATCTAGATGTTTGTTTCGTTGTCAAGCCAACAGGTGAACGCCGAGGATGACTGCCTTGGATGATTCATCAGGCTGCAACAGACCCTTAAGAATCAAGGGCGCCCCTGCTTGAAAAAGGCTCTTTTTTCCTCGTGAAATGATTTCTCCTTCGTAGCATTTCCAGAGTTAGTCAAATCTCGACCTTTTTCAATTTTAGAAAACTCCTCCGTCGAAGATCACCATTTCTTCATGTCTCACGTTCATCGTGTATGGATGTTTGGGAAAATGACTAAGGCATTTGACTGCATAGCCTCCTCTTGGTAGCAAGGCGTGCATTCTCCAGACTTAGTCAATTTTCAGCATTTTTCATTTTTGAAAATCCCAGACTTAGTCAATTTTCAGCATTTTTCATTTTTGAAAATCCCCTTCATCAAACAGCATCATTTTAGACCTTTTCCGCCATGGTTGCGTCGTTGAAGCTTTCGAAGGTTAGCTTTCAGCACCTGGTACTGGCCAATCTGCCATTAATGGCTGCGGAGCTCCTAACTTTGTTCCTGAAAAATAGAAATAGACCCACCAGAGTAAAACTTATCTTTTGATGATTCTGACTTGACCAATGTGATCGTGAATCCTTTTAACCCTATCAAAATCATTTTCAATCATTTCTGGGAAGGTCCTATTTTCGGGGGTTTTCCCTGAAAATAGGGGCGAAAAACCCTAATTTTCAAATTTTCAGAATTTTGTACGTGTGTTCCTTGACAGTAACCCACCAAGATCTTATGATTGGTTTGACCTAAAACTGACTTTACATGGCATTTTAACAAGATTTAGCTCAATTTATACAGAATGCCAAAAAATATATTTTGGGTACAACACAAATGATTTCATGTCAGGCCTGTAACTCTCTAAGATGGAAGAAAAAGCAGCTGCAAACCATTAGGTGAAATCTTAAACTGACTCTCCCACTCGTATTTTAATGTTGGCTAATTCTTGAACAAGAAAAGTTTTGTCAACCTATAAGTATACTTCTCACCAAAGGCAGAAACAAGACCATCCCAAGAAGAAAAATGTTGGTCATGAAAACTACCCAACCACATCTTTGCACTCCCACATAAAGATTAGACAAAAAAATTCATCCACGTCTTCATGTTCAATCTAAAATCTTTCCATCAAATCAACAAATCTTTCAAGATGCACAATCCCTTCTGAACTATCTTGCCCATCAAAGTTGGGTATTTGGTTGTAGAGCCCTCTTAGCATGGGGTTTATGCTACTGGTTATCAAAGACAAGTCTAGCAGTCTGTAGTCACTAGCAACAATGGAACATTGGGAGGTTTAACCTTTCGATTCCAACAGGTAATAAGCTGGGATTTGAACTACAACAAGTGAAGCTCAAGCATATTCATATGATTCATGAGTTCATTAAGCTCTTGCATATAAGATCTTGCATACAAGCATTTAGCTATGGAAAGAATTTTGGGAGACGCATCATTACTTGCATAACTAGATGAGGCTTCACCATAGCAATCTTTGTTATCATACTAGTCATAGTATCTAGGTCTAGGAGCAGAAGAAGAACCATACGAAGGAGGAGACCTAGAGTAATCTTCATACCATACATCCATATTTTACAATTTCATAACGTACTCAAACTTAACCTTGCCCTCATACAAGTGTGTGATCCTGTATGAAAGAACTTTGTCTCATCAAGGAAAGAAGAAAGACCATTGTACCTTAACACCTGCTGCACCAACTTGAAACATGACTTTAAATCAACACAGCAAGTCTAACAGCAGCATAAACTTTGATATCAAACAGCAGACTAGCCACCTCTGTAAAAGAGGAACACCTTGAAGCAAGACTAATCTCCAAGTTATAAATATATCTGAGTCTTCTCCACCAGAAAATTCTTGAATCTTTAGTAGCTCATGGAAGGAGGAAACCAGCACCTTGTCCCCAGCAAAATCAACATTTTCTGGCTCTCAAAATTTTAGCTCCAATTTTGTAGAGGAAACATTCACTATTCATGTAGAAGGGGACAAGACAATGCAAGTAGTGAGGTGTAATGTCCCCGTTTTTAGCTGACATTGTTTGTTGAGGAGTGAGCCTATCATTCTGATCCTCGTAGGCTGACAGATGTGTGTAGAGGATCATTTGAGGCAGTTACCCGATGTTCAGGAGCTTCATTCTTTCAGTTGATTCAGGTTGGGCCTTCGCAGAGTCATTCTGAGGGGTTTTTCAGATACTTACTATTTTTAGTAAGTCAGGCAGGCGGAAGCTGCTATTTTTGGCAGGGCACCTGGTTCAGCTGGTCTGCTCAGATTCGACCCAGTGCATCAGTTTGTTGGTCAGATGGAAGAATAACGGAGTATTTAATGATTTATTAAATAATTAATATTTTGACTTTATATTATAAAGTCACTTTATTAATGTATTTAAATATTATAATTAAGGCGTATTATAAAGTATTCTAATACTTTATAATAAAGTGGCATAATTAATTTAATGAATGAGTATTTATTCATTAATGAAGAAGGCGCCTATTATTAAATATTTTTCCTAAGTCCAAACAGGCAAATTAAATCATTTATTTAAATGATTATTAAAAGGAAGGGTTTGGTCGAATTTCTCAAGAGGCTTATATATTGACTGCCAAAGACAAATCGAACTCATATGTCTTGATTATTCAATTTGTCTTCTTTTTGCTCTGAGCATTGAAGTTTGCAAAACCTAGGGTTTCAGCAGACGAACGATTTTGGAGAATGATACCTCTTCAAAATCCGGCATACTAAGACTGTGAAATACCAGTTGTCAGCGTGGCTTCATCCAAAAGTCATACAGTGTTTACAGTGGAGTTTATATTCAGTATTCAGGTTCTATTGCTTGTCAGGGAAAATCGCCTTATTCCAGAGGATCAGAGTTTTGACTGTGGCATTTATTTCTTGAGGCCGTACTTTTATTTGCTGCTGCTGTTGGGCCGTACATTTCTGTACCAGCAGGCCGTACCATTCTCTACAGGGAACTACGCCTCCAGTCTTCAGAGTCTATCATTCAAATCTGGTGCGCCTAGGGTATCTGGAGATCCAGCAACGATTTCAGAGCGTAGAGATTGATTCTTTACTCAGCCGTACATTACTTCATCTTTGTTGGTGGCTGCAATAAATCAGGTTCCATTGAAATAATGTTGTATTTCCTTCATATGTTGAATTTTTGATATTGTATATGCTCCGGAAATTTAATAAATTGATGCGCCTACATTCTCTGAGCAATATCAAAGCATATTTATGGTCTTTTGATTTATTACGAATTTTTAAGCATTTTATAGAGCAAATCGCAGCTTTCTTGTTTTATGCAAAAACCCATCAAAATACAAAAAAACTACAAAACAAACAAAATCGGTGAATTCAGTTAGGGTTTGGGGTTGAGAGTCACCTGGATTCCTATAGTGGTATCAGAGCACAATTTTCCTGCCATCCTGTGCTTTTTCAGTTGCTTTTTTCAGAAATCAAAGTGCTTTTTGGTTGCTTTTTCATGAGTAGAGACATTATTCATTATACCAAGGGTGTAGGAACAGGCAGAGCTGAGGATTGGACAGGTCCACCTATTCCTGAAGGTGAGACAGTGTCAGGAGTATTGGGTATTCACAGATCTAGCTCCAACAGCAGCGAGAACAGTGTTGCAACCCTAATGGCAGACCGTGAGATCCCTGCAGAGACACATAGGGATTCAGGGAAAGCGGATGCAGAGGGCGACATTACTGATGAGGAGTTCAGACGCAAGCATGATAACATGATGGACATGATGTCCCAGTTGATGGGCACTATTAGGCAGTATACTCCATCACAGCCACATTATATCCAGATCGGACAGTCGAGCAGGACTGCAGGAGTGGATCAGCCTTTGGCATCAGCACCACAACAGCCATCACCGAGCTATCAGGAGCGTAGGCCTGGACAGCCTACATTCTTACCCAGAGAGACCCCACCTCCGACTCCGGGAGCAGAGCAACAGGGGCATCATCAGGAGTTTCAGCCACATAATGGCATGTCAGTAGCAGATGTGACTAGATTTCACAGTGAGTATCTATCATTAGCACCTGAGATCAGACAGGCATTATCATTTCATGAGTTTATGGATGTTCATAAACCTAGAGGAGGAGGCAGATTTGACCGTAGAGCTCCTCAGCACCAGCAGCCACAGCCACAGGTGAACAGGGATTTGCAGTATGCAGTCAGCAAGATCACCTTGCCATACTTTGATGGGTCTGATAAGACGTCAGCGAGGTCTTGGGTCCAGAAATTGGACAACTATCTATCACTGAGACCTATGCAGGAGGACGAGGCCATTAAGTTTGCTACTTTGCATCTTGATGGGTTGGCTCATGATTGGTGGCATCATGGCATGTACACACTTGGCCATCATGCAGTCAATACTTACCAGGAGTTCACCAACAGGCTCATAGAGCGTTTTGACGAGAAGGATCTGGAACTCTGCTTCAGGGAGCTAGCTCAGCTCAGACAGACAGGTAGTCTGGATTCTTATATTGGTGAGTTTCAGAGAGTTGCAGTCATGGTGACAGGCATTTCAGAACGGAGACTCATTATACTCTTCGTTGAGGGTTTGACAGAGCCTATGAGAGGTTGGGTCAAGGCATTTGATCCTCCTACTCTTCAGGAGGCGATGCGGAAGGCAAGGAGTATGGAGCTTGCTGCTCCGAAGAAACAATTTCAGCCTAAAACAAACACCTTGCCTGTTGAGGAGAGTCATACACCAGTTGCAGAACCAAAAAGGAAAACAGCTGCAAGAATTGATGATGCAACTCGTGATGAACTGAGAAGGAAACAACTTTGTTATTGGTGCAAAGAACCATGCAGCAAGGAGCATGATTGTCCTTTGAGACCAAAGGGCAGAGCCAACCGCGCCATGTGGGTTTACTATGAAGATGTTGAGTTTGAGGATTCAAACCAGTAGGTTGTTTCAGAACATACGGAGGCTGGGAATGCCTCTATGGAGTTTGGGCCCGATGCCAACTTATCCCTGTTGGTATTATCCGCTAGTGTACGAGATGATTCTTTCAGGTTCAGGGGATTAGTGGATGGACAGCGATGTATTGCTATGCTCGACACTGGAGCCACACACAATTTCATTGATGAGAGCTTCGTCAACAGATGTAGACTCCAGACAGAGGACTTCGTTGGATTCAGAGTTCGGGTGGCTGACGGATATACCCTCACTTGCACTCGACGAATTTGTAATCTCACCCTCATGCTGAATGATTATGAGTTGCAGGCAGACTTTTATGTGGTCAACCTGGGTGGGATGGATTTAGTGTTGGGTATGAGATGGCTTCAGGATATTAGTGTGTTCACCCTCAACTTGCCTAAAATGGAGATGAGATTTGAGGTACAAGGCAAGAAATATGTGTTGAGAGGGATTACAGATGGGAGCCTACGTTCTATCTCTTTCGTTAGTGGGAAGAGTGATGATAGTGTTTGGGATCCTACTTGTGCACTGGGATTTCAGACTCAGCTTTCAGAGGAGTTTTATAGTGAGTACACGGTGCAGAGTGTATACGGTTTCATGTTTGATCCACACGTACACGATTTGTTTCAGGTGCACAGTTCTGGTATGCACGTGCTTGATATGTTGGATGACAGTATATCTCGTGCAGTTTTAGGAAGTAAGTGTTGTTTGCAGGTTGACTTGCTTCCTCCTGAGTTTCTTGATCCCATGACAGACAACACGGAGGTTGATAGGGAATGGTATTCTATTCTTGTTGATCAGTTGTGGGAGTTGCAAGAGTCAGTTGTGGCTAGCAGGAACATTGTCCTGCACTATCCTTGGGATCCAGGTGGTGCGGTGCGTCCGTATTTGCAGAGATTGCTTGAGGACAAGCAATTTCAGGGAGGGCGGACTGTAATGTCCCCGTTTTTAGTTGACGTTGTTTGTTGAGGAGTGAGCCTATCATTCTGATCCTCGTAGGCTGACAGATGTGTGTAGAGGATCATTTGAGGCAGTTACCCGATGTTCAGGAGCTTCATTCTTTCAGTTGATTCAGGTTGGGCCTTCGCAGAGTCGTTCTGAGGGGTTTTTCAGATACTTACTATTTTTAGTAAGTCAGGCAGGCGGAAGCTGCTATTTTTGGCAGGGCACCTGGTTCAGCTGGTCTGCTCAGATTCGACCCAGTGCATCAGTTTGTTGGTCAGATGGAAGAATAACGGAGTATTTAATGATTTATTAAATAATTAATATTTTGACTTTATATTATAAAGTCACTTTATTAATGTATTTAAATATTATAATTAAGGCGTATTATAAAGTATTCTAATACTTTATAATAAAGTGGCATAATTAATTTAATGAATGAGTATTTATTCATTAATGAAGAAGGCGCCTATTATTAAATATTTTTCCTAAGTCCAAACAGGCAAATTAAATCATTTATTTAAATGATTATTAAAAGGAAGGGTTTGGTCGAATTTCTCAAGAGGCTTATATATTGACTGCCAAAGACAAATCGAACTCATGTCTTGATTATTCAATTTGTCTTCTTTTTGCTCTGAGCATTGAAGTTTGCAAAACCTAGGGTTTCAGCAGACGAACGATTTTGGAGAACGATACCTCTTCAAAATCCGGCATACTGAGACTGTGAAATACCAGTTGAAGATTGTCCATCAGCGTGGCTTCATCCAGAAGTCATACAGTGTTTACAGTGGAGTTCATATTCAGTATTCAGGTTCTATTGCTTGTCAGGGAAAATCGCCTTATTCCAGAGGATCAGAGTTTTGACTGTGGCATTTATTTCTTGAGGCCGTACTTTTATTTGCTGCTGCTGCTGGGCTGTACATTTCTGTACCAGCAGGCTGTACCATTCTCTACAGGGAACTACGCCTCCAGTCTTCAAAGTCTATCATTCAAATCTGGTGCGCCTAGGGTATCTGGAGATCC
Organism: Sequoia sempervirens; assembly: GCA_007258455.2. Lineage (NCBI taxonomy): Eukaryota > Viridiplantae > Streptophyta > Pinopsida > Cupressales > Cupressaceae > Sequoia > Sequoia sempervirens. The sequence continues at coordinate 41,833 of VDFB02093660.1, read as the reverse complement.
AGCAACGATTTCAGAGCCTAGAGATTGATTCTTTACTCAGCCGTACATTACTTCATCTTTGTTGGTTGCTGCAATAAATCAGGTTCCATTGAAATAATGTTGTATTTCCTTCATATGTTGAATTTTTGATATTGTATATGCTCCGGAAATTTAATAAATTGATGCGCCTACATTCTCTGAGCAATATCAAAGCATATTTATGGTCTTTTGATTTATTACGAATTTTTAAGCATTTTATAGAGAAAATCGCAGCTTTCTTGTTTTATGCAAAAACCCATCAAAATACAAAAAAACTACAAAACAAACAAAATCAGTGAATTCAGTTAGGGTTTGGGGTTGAGAGTCACCTGGATTCCTACATGAGGTAAATCTCATCAACAAGAAAATGACAGCCTGAGACCAATACATATGATTGAGCTAATCCTCTTCTTCTTTAGGCTCTGCCAAACCTAGGATGGTGATCCTTGAGGTCTCCTTGACAAGACAATTAAAGAGAAATGAAAAGAATACAAACAAGGCCTTAACTAACCATGCCCTACTGGCAGCCACAGGTAGATCTAAAGACCTCACAATAAGCAGATTTGAGACAAGCATGCATATAAAATTGAAAATAGAAACAAGTGTATATCTCCAAAGACCGGTACCCTTAAGCCTTACCTACACATATGCACCCTATGACCACACTCACATGACTCACTTAACATTTAACCAGTTGTTGCTCATAAAAGATTCATCATAAGTAATACTACAAAGCATGAGATAGGGTGGGTCAAAACCTACACTAAAATTGAAATGAAAAGATGTTGTCTTTAATGATTTAGAATGTGGTGGTGGTGATGAAATGGGGAAACCACTACAAACTAGTTCCTTGATCCAATAGGAAACTAAATCATCACCTTGTCCTTTACCCTTACGCAAATTATAAGTTCACCATGAAAGCTAAGCAAGCAATTGGTCCCAACCACCCCCATACATGGTCTCTATGATCACTATTCCTCACACAAAGAAGCAAGCCCTAAAATAGGCATGCACACTTGTTTTGAACAAGAATGGGCAGAGAGGGTAAATCTTTTAAAGTTGGAATGAGATCAATGGCCAATGCATAGTGCTTGAAGAAGTTGTGCGCCAAACAAAATTGGCCAACAAGCTAGTTTACCCACTAGCATATGAGATTTAAGCCACATGAATTTCATTCATCAAAACACCAACTCCTATTGACAAGTCTGTAAACCAACCATATGGATGCCACATTGGGAGAATGGCTCCCACCATTGCCACAATGGATACACATGGCACGCATTGACATATCGCCTTCTTGGCATGCATGCCACAATATAAAGACATTGGGCTCGCCACTGTCATAGGAAACTCACGATGGGCAATAATTTGTTGACAAGGCCACATATGCTGCCTTGATAGACTAGGCACCTTTGAATAGGAAATATGGGGCCCACATGTAGATGTTGTCATGATATATGTGGTACCGGGTGAATGGCCCACACACTATGCCAGGTGGAGTTGAGTCATTGCTAATGCACTCATGGACCAATTAGAAAAAGTGCAATGAGGCTTTAGCACAAACCATACAATATGAATCTTGGTGTGAGGGGAGTAAGAATTGGGGTTAAAAGTAGGGACTTAAAGGCCTTAGGGAACTAGGGTTGATGTGCAAGCCAACATTAAAAACTCTAAAGCTGGAATCAAAAGAAAAAGACATGACACCTAAGCACAAGTAGAGGCATGAAATCACACATGACACCACCACTAACGAATAAGAGACAATCCATGAAAGCAATTAGACCAATCCAATGGAAACTATTAGATTGGCCAATGTTAGGGTAAACAAGGCAAGTGCATATAGACAACTTAGAGACTAGGGCATACATAAGACAACCTGAATTTCATTACATCAGGGCCAATGCCTAGACTAAAACCCTAATCATACACACATGGAACCCTAATGAAAAGTGTTTCAACTTGATAATCATCATATGTAATATAGAGCATGGAAACACAATTGTCAAAAAATGTTTGCATTTTTGGGCATGTGCCAACATGATGCACATGGGATAAATACACACATTTAAATAACTAAACTATAATTATTACATGACTTATAATAATAATAGAAGTTTAGGACATAAGGGTCCTAGTAACCAGCAACACATGTAGCTTTTAATGAGCCACAATGTTGACTATAGTCCTATGTATGGGTAGCTTTGGAATCCACGGTGAGAATCAGCCACGTAAAAACCTTCAAAAGCACAATAGAAACAATAAAGACAATTGAAATGAGAAGGGAACATTCAGTTCACCAACAATAATAGCATGCAACTGTCTTCTTTTCCTAAATTTGTTTTGATAACATTGCAATGAGCTATCTCTCAATGTGATTACATCCAATTTATTCTAAATGTGGTTTCCAAGTCTCAAAGACTCAAAGAAGTATAGATATAAACCAAATGTTGAAAATTTAAATATTCAATCAAATATCTTGGAAGTGAAGCCAAAACTCAGAATACTGACTCACTGCAACATAAGCTTCAATAAGTATTGTTTCATCCTCGACAATAAAGTGAAGCACAGTCCAAAAAATACTATACCTGGATAGGTGTAAATTGAAAATATTTTCACCAGCTATCTCTAAACCTAGATTCCCCAAGGTAAGCCATGTCTATCACAAAATGAGTTGGTAAATCTAGTTCATACGACAATATGAGCAGCGATTACTTCTAAATCAAATTTGACCTTTGGCATGCAACATTTTACTCCTTGCTCATTTAGAGCTGCCATCATCCACTATAGCAGCAGGAAGTGTAGACAATGTGTGCCCAAATAATATGGTAATGCAATTTAACACTTTGTCAAAAGAGGTCCCATATTTGAAAATGGAATACATCAGATGGGATGCCCAAGTAAGGAAAAAATCATCAGTCAAGTTATAGTTGAAAAGATCAGCAATATGAACTGCCAACACAGCTAGACTTTCCTAGAATAAATTGGCTTTGAGATTTTCCATATCAAGGGCTTTGATGAATTGAAGTTTGGAAATGGCTTTTAACAACCATATCACCCATGAATCCGTATTCTTGAATTGTTGATGTGTGAGGTGTGCACTAGACCCATGTACACCCTTACCCTAATTCTGAAGATGGTGTAACCTTACCACCCATAACCCTATACCCTAGTAACACAAAATTGGTGTTAACAAGAAGCTGGTACAGAGCCAAAGAAAATATCAGATATTCCCAATACCAGTTTCAAAGGTTTTTGAACTATTTAAGAATCATAAGTCACACTAAATGATTTTGTCATTTAGTGTTTTTAGTTTTCTGTTTTCTGTCAGCAAATTAATCTCCTTTAACAAATTTGAGAACACATAATAGATTTGGCTCTCCTTATTTTAATAAATGTTGATGCATATTTATGTTTTTGCATTTAGTTATTTACTTTATTGCATATTTGTTCCTAGGATAAGATAAAATTGCTTAGGTAAATTGTATTTGCACATGCGACTTGTACATTTCTTGTTTGGTGGATTGTACTACACACACATGAGTATATCTCTTTTATCTCGTATTGGTTGTATATTCACATCTCTTAGTGGTGTATCCTATATATACCCACCTCATGTACTCTTGTACATGATCTCATTTGTATATTTTCATCATTTGACATAATAGAATCATTCTCTCATTTTGGGTCTCCTTACGATTTCATTGAAACTCCCTGGTCTTGGGTGGCTATTTCCATAGCCAAATCTTACATGGTATCAAAGCTTGTTGAGAACCCTGGTGGTTCTCAAACTGAAACCCTAACTGATATTTTGAGGTTTTTTGCAAGTTTTGTGATTTTTGTATTGTTTTGTGTTTTCAGGCAAAAAAATGTAAAATGCGATTTTGCTCATAAATGCAAATAAATTCTAAATAAATTCAAGAACTCAATATAAGCCTAGGTTTTGATCAATAATGGTAGGCGTTTCATTATATTTCACTTCCAGGAGATTTACAATAGCCAGATACGGAGTATGAAGGAAATACAAATTATTAAATAAGAAAAACCTGGTTTTAAATGGCGGCTGCAGCTGATAGAAGGAAGTACGGCCAGAATAAATGAAGAATCCTCTGAGCTCTAAAACCAACGCACAACCTCAGTAGATCAAGGCGCCCAGTAACCAAACACCAGAAGCTGAGAAAGAGAGGCGTTCCTCTGGAGATGAAAATGTACGGCCCTTGCTGGTACGGCCTGTACAGCAGCAGCATTAAATGCAGTACGGCCCTTGGAATTTGTGCCAAAAACACTGATAAAAGATCTTTGCTTAAGTCGCCTTGACTGTCTGATGATTTTCTCTGCCAATCTCTGAATAAATAACTCAATAATCCCGAACTGTGATCTCTGGATGAAATCACCAAGTGCAAGCTTCAACTGGTATTTCACAGCCTCAGTCTGCCTGATCTCTGAAGAGTTTTCGTTCTCCAGAAACGATCGTCTGCCAGAAACCCTAGGGTTTGCAAACTCCAAAGCTCAGATGCAAGAAGACAAAATTGAATAATAAACAGGATAGTTCGATTTTTGCCTTGAAGAGGTATATATTGCTCTTTGAGAAAATTCGACCCAACTCACTTTAAAATAATCATTTAAATTAAATGATTTAATACGCCTTTTAAACTTAGGAGAAATCATTAATTATTGGCGTCCCCTTTTTAATGAATATAAAATACTCATTAAGTCACTTTTAATAATATATTATAAAGTATAATTAAATACTTTATAATTAAGCCAAATAATTAAATATTTAAATATTTCAATAAAGTGACTTTATTATAAAGTCAAAATATTAAATATTTAATAATCCATTAAATACTCCTTATTTCTCCGTCTAAACAACCAAGCTGGCGTTGCCATTGAAATAAGCGACTTCCGACCTAACTTTCTAAAATGGTTTCTCTGGGTGGCTATTGGAGCTCCATAGCCAATGATCTTATCATAGGTATGACAACATGACACTTGTGCAATTTCTTCTTGTTAGTCTCTTGATAAATCTAGGTTGAAGATCTTGTATTTTCTTGAAAAGTTGAGTACGCTCCTTTCGCATCAAATGATGACCTAGAGAATTAGAAAAAACTTAATAGAAATACCAAATTTTAGAGAGGTTCCTCTTTGTAACTTTGTATTGTAGGTGCACTATAGAGTTTGATAGAGAAAATCTAAGTACACCATTGAGGCTAAACTCTCGAGTTTCTAAGAAAGTCATTTTTTCCTTTTGTTGAGTCCAAATCAAACATAGAAGAACAAATCTACAAGGGTTTGAAGGAAGAGTTTAATATTGAATATTTGCAAATCACTCATCATTCAAAGCATTTTGGGGCAAAATCAACCTTTCCATTGCATCTAGAAGGCTCAAAAATCTATAGGTCATCTATCAAATTGTCAAAATCCAAGCACATTACACCCAACCCCTAAGAAAAAAAAATCCCTCCCCTACCATACAAATTGTACTACATGGCATCTTCTGCAAAGAATATCGTTGTGCCTTTCACAACACACCCCATTTTTCTTTTGGAAAAATAAGGACCCCCTCTTTTGCTTGGCTTAAGTTAGTTCTCAAGTATCAACTTTGTTCTTTTAATTCAGATTAAAATCTAAAATGGTCTATTTTTAGGCTCTGATCTCTCCATGGTCAAATAAAGCATGTAAAATAAGCCTAAGTCTCTTTTGGAAGTTTGTTGAAAGAAGTTGAAAAAAGAAAGAAATAGTCTTGCAGACTTTAACCCTCCAAGTGGACAAAATCTGGTTCAAATGACTTTCCCCACAAAGTCCAATTCGCTAATAAATGCCCACAACAGGTAGAAATGTGAAGAACTTTTGAATTTTTGTCTTTTGCGGAAATTCAATATCCAACTAAACATGATTTGTAATAGATGAAAAAAAGTCCGGTTCACTTCACTTTTTCCACAAGCCAATGTCATCCTTACATTATTACGAAGATCCCCTTCACTACTAAACTAGAACTTTTTCCACTTGCATTTGAATATCCGATTCACTTGTCTTTTTCCGCAACCATACAATGATTAAGTCATCTAAACATGATTATGTTGTGCTGACATCTTCATTTTCATGTGATTCCTCCTCCTTGATGACATCATGATAACATTATCATGTTGAGGTCGTCCAAATTGTCATCATAACTATTCATCCGAACTAGAAATTTTTACCCCATTTGCCAAAGGTCATGTTTACTTGAGATTTTCTATGAGGTCTAGTTCACTTGGAAAATCTCACAAAACGTGAATCATAAAGACAAGTATTAAACATTGTGGAGCTTCCATTCATACAAATGCACTCAAAAGACACTAAAAGATACAATTCACTTAGAATTTCCCATAGGCACCTTAAAGCATTAAAATACTTTCTTGTAGAAAATCGACCCTCTATTGGAACAAGATGTTTGATTTCAAAAGTTCAATTACAGTTGACCACTAAAACCCACAAAACTTTTCCCTCTCAAGAGCATTGAATGCCCACCTAGCTCCTCTATGAAATGAATGCAAAACAATCCTACCATCGATTTATCTATTATAAAGCAAATGTCACGGAGTTAATCTTCACCTAATAATTCTAAAGAGCCTAGAAATTGAGAGAAAAGAGTTCGAACATCCAAGCGTTCACCATTGCAATTGCAAAAAGCTAGAAGTCAAAAATCCGACTAAGCAATAAAATTAATAGCGCAAAAAGGTTTGAGGAATTCAAGCAAAGTCGTAAGTACCTTTCCAACACTTGGTTTTTTATTGAAAATGGAATTCAGTTCCTTCTCGCATAGAAGTGTAGTTTAAAATTGCGGATTTAAAACGAAAACCTTACATACCCAAAATGCTCAAAGTAAAGATCATTATAGCTAGGGTAACCGAAAGGGTTAGGGCACAAAATCTCTCGATTAAGATAAAACCCTAGGGAATTTCTTTTCTCGACTGGAAAAATTGAAAATAGAAATCACTACATTTGAGAAGTAGAACTTGATAGTCGTAAAGCACTCAAAACATTTTGAAATCAAGATTAGGATTTTATAATATCCCTAACAACTAAAATTCCAAAAACATAATACATGAATTTAACATTGCATTGCAAGAATTAGATGACTTTCAGGGCAAAGACCATGAAGTGTGAATTTAAGGTTGTTACTCTAGCCTCCCAAATCACCACAAGATGGAGAAATATATTGGACACAAACTTAGGCCATGTCAACCTAGTAGATTTTAGGCAAAGAATGTCAGGTCTAAATGCAATTGGACAAGCAAAGAAGATAGTCCTGAATGGACTAGATAAAGCCATTGGATTCCTCATCTCACTACAATGCCTCGAGTTGGTCATGGAATGTATGAAGCATTATGATTCTAGAAGAAAGTTGATAGTAACAGAAGGAAGAATATGGGTAGATTTGTCCACAAATGCCATCAAGGATAACTTCAACATTCCAAAATGGCTCCCTTAATATTGCTAAGGCTGAAAGGGTATTCAATGATATGTAGAAAAATGTAAGAAGAATATGAACTCCCGGTGGATGGCAAATCCCAAGAAAACGATTGCCAAGCTACCAAAAACTCTATACAAGAGCAATTTCCAACAAGAAATTGGTGACATTATTACCTTGTTGAGTGGGGTTATGGGATTCCCTACCACTGCTACGTTTGAATCATGGATGTGTTTCTACATCAGTATTATCCTCAATGGAGATAACATGATACATTGGACTAAAATGATAGAGAACAATTTGCAAGAGTAATTGACTTTTTTTAGAATACAAGAAGTTTTTATATGGTCTCTTATCTAGTTTATGCACTAGCTAGCAAAAACAAATTTTGAGGCCTGGAGAGAAGAGGGAAGATGGGATTAAAGGAAAGGTAAGCTCTGGTCTACAAATATTACCCTCAACTGGAATTTAAGGAATCAATCAAACATTATAAAAGGGTAAATGATGTCTTCTCCATGTGGTTGGTCAAGAAAATGGAAGGAGACAAGGCTAAGAGATTATCAATTGAAGCTAGAGTCAAGGTAGGTAAGCATGGAAGTTGGTACATCCAATTTCCCAAATTTTCTTTCATTGAAGTTGAAGGATTTTCCAATGCTCCCTATAAGCTCCCTAGGTATCCTACTAATAAAATCATCTTATTGGAGCTAACCATGCAACTAGTTGAGTCACATAAGCTCTTGGAGTCAAAGCATAGGGTAGGGGTAAAATTCCCAATTACCATTGAATGGTATGCTTGTGCTAGCTTGGAAAATGCCAAGGCTTCAGACACAAAGTTACAATTGCATAATTTTAACCCATATGAGGCTAGGCCAAATTTTGACCCTTTTGGTAGAATGGATAAATGGATATCTCCAACATTAAAACATATTCTACATTTGGAAGATTTTTGGGCCAACTACAGTAACAACCATGAGGTTAGGAAAAGAAGCTATTGTAGACTAGCCACCAAACAAATAAAGACACTAGACACTCACAAAGTACCAGATCAAGTCAAAGATGATGGAGTGGTCTTGCATATTGCTCATGAGACGCAAATAGTCTTCAAAGAGCCCATTCCTAAACCCCATTGATCCAAGCTAGAGGTAACTTCTAGAAAAGCTCTTACTCAACATATTTTGGATAATAGTGGAAACTAGTTAGCTGCGTGTATAAAATTATAAAGGTAGCAAGGGGTTAGTTTAAACATCAATAAAAATGTATCCAAGAAGAGGAAGGAAAAGGAGGAGGATGAAATTGATTTTCTTTTAGTTAAGAAAAGAAAGATACATGAGGCTATTGTTGTAACAACCCACCCTACTTTCTTTTTTTGCAATGAGAGATGCAAATGCAGTGTCTTCAACACTTTTTGATCACCAAGATCTCAGAGTGGACAAGGTGAGAGCATACGGTGCTTCCAACCACACAACAATTTTGAATGAATGCAATTACAGAAATATGGCGGCAAGTCGACCATAACACATAGGTGGCATAGCCAGCCTAATCAGCACCTCTTCAGTGGATTGTGTGAATAGAAATCTAGCTACTAGCTGAACATCTAAGCTTGACTCAGACCAAAATGGTCGATAATGCAAGCTTGTTCAATGCCAAAATGGGCTGAATGAAATGCTATAATAGCTAGTGGTAAACCATCCAGTTTTACAATATGAAAGCATGCAAATTAAAACCCTTAAGTGATTAAACCATCTGAATTTCACAAAATAGCTATGAATGCATACATATTGAATCCTCTTGCGGTACTACCATCTGAGGTTTACACGATTAGCAAGCATGAAATGCATTACAAAATAGCATGAAACTGCTGCAACAATTGATTTATAATTCTGATCAGATTTATAACACTACTGCTAGTACATAAATTTGCCCCAAGACTTAGATTAAACATAGAATATCATTCCCACCACACCAAATCATTTATCCAACTGAAATGTACCTATAATAGTTGATGCAAGAAACTGATGTAGGTCTAATATCACTCTATTCTACTGCTCAGAACATTGCTGTCACAAAAAGCAGAATAATGCACTACTAATAACTTACTAGAAACAACATCCACACAACTGTAGCCATTACTCGGATGCACTCCAACTCTAGCTGCAAACACACTCCAAAAATCCACAAAATGCACTCAACCACAAGGAAACTAATGACAATCAGACTGTAACTAAAATCCGATTAGTTATAGATCTAAAACTAAGTATTATGATTACTGGTACAACAAGTACAAATGTCATTAAAACTCACCCAAACTAAAAGATTCGGTAATAATACCAAATTGATATAATTTCCAATCATATACAGATCTGAAAATGAACCTGGTACCACAAGTTCCAAAGTGTACAGCTTCCATAAATCATTACCAAACCTCCAACTCCCTGTTAGAAAGTGTACAGCCTGCAAACATGGGCTGGTAGAAAAATACAACAGCAAGTTAGAAGCCTTTTTGTTGGTCAAAATAAGCTTTTAGCAGCAGTACGGCCCTCTAAGGAAGGTATGGCCAGCAAGGAATGAGATCTGCAACATAACCCTTGCACACCAAATTTGTCTAAACATATTAAAAATCTCCATTAAAACACGACTAGAAAAATAACTTAACCATGCAACACAAACTAAGAAAACTGAACTTTCAACATGGAGGCAATCTCTAAATGAAATTGCTCCAATGGATAATGAGGGTTTTCGTCCCTAAAACCCAATATCTTCAGCACACTGGTGATCTTTGGATGAAACCACTCAATACAGCTAGGAGAGTTTTCATCTCCGAAATTGGTATTCCAAGAGGGTTCTCGTCCTCAAGAAATATGAGAACTCAAGTTCTTACTCAAAGCAAAATGCAAATACAACGTTTAGTCTAACCTTTCTTCTCAATACCCAGCCTCCTTTTATAGCTTTTTTGCTGCTTTTTTGAAAAAACTTTTTTTTTGCTTTTTCATTGTTTTTCCTAAACAAACATTTTTTTACTAAATAATAAAATGAAGTGACTTTTCGAGAACTTTTAATTAAATATCACTTTTAGTTCTCCATTTCAATGTCACTTGTACCCCATGCCTAGTGCTAGCATTTTTTGGCCCTCTTTTAGAAACACTTTATGACATAGGCCACCCTTCTTTAAAATAAATAAATATAAACATAAGTTGCCCTTTTAAAATAAAATCACCTTAAGACAACTTAAATTATTTATTTAAATACTTTTATCCACACATCCCAAGGTGTTCGGAAAAGTTGGAGCCTCCAAGGATGTTGGAAATCTCCAAGAACTGTGGAACACTCCCAAAATGTTGAAAATGCATCTGGAAAGAATCATTGGACTCTTGGTCTAGTATTGTCAAAATTAGTTTCTAAATAAGTTGGCGTTCTCAAATAATCTTGGAACTTTTCAAGAACGTTGGAATGGATTACAAAATGGATATTACAATTATAATTAGACCAGAAGAGGGATCAAGTGCTACTCCATTAGAGAAAGTAGTCAAGGCAATCCCCTTCGCTCTTAAGGAAACTATAGCCTCCATGCCCTCACGACCAAGCCTTGCCATCCCAACTGTTATTCCATCCACAACCATACCACCAATCTCAGCAGCAAAACCAATTTTGCATCAACAAAAGCATCTTGTCATAGTTACTCCCACCACTTCCCCTACTAAGAAAACTCAATTTTTTTCACCCCCATCATTGTCCAACATTAAAAGAATAGCCAAAGAAATGGAGGAAAAAGAACTAGCACAGGAGGAAGTGAATAGAAAGGAAGAGGTCACCTCCAAGAGAAAAGAAGCTGAGGATCAAGAAGTAACAATTTTGGCACCTCCAGAAATCAACATGTATGAAACCCAACAAATGATAGAGGAGCTAGAAAAAGGAGAAACTAACATTCATTCACCTCAACACATTATTGATGAATCCAATAAAGGATTGGACGCAAATCAAGAATAGGTCCAAATAAATGTTCCTGCATCAAAGATTGCAAATGTATCAATTGTAACCATTCAAGAACAAGGGGAAATAAGTGTGCTAGAGAAGGAAGCGGCTGTAGAAATTGAAGAAGTTACTCTTGTGCAACCAGAAATTGAGAAAGTTGCACTGGCCCAATCTAAAACTGAAGAAATAACTCCATCTCGACCTAGTGAAGAGGTCATAAAAAAAAAAGAGCAGGTTGAGGAAACTAGGCAAGAAGAAGTTGCCAATCTAGATCAAGAAGACACATCCAATCAGCCTACCAATCCTACACCTTCACCTAAGCGAAGAGATGTGCAAACAGAAGCTAGAATTGTTACTCCATGGTTTGAGGCCAAATCACAAAAAATAAAAGCACAAGTGGAGATAGTTTCCATTGATTTAAAAAGCATCCTAAAACAAATAGATATCCCCAAACCAAAGAAAAGGGCCCAGGTACTATCATCAATGACTAGAGATGCCTCTAGAATCAAGATTTCATAGATTGCTACCCATATGATGGATAAAGATGAAAGAGAATTAAGACTAGAGGAGTGTCAAATCTCCACTATAAATCTAGGGCATTCTACAAGGGAGCAAGAAATTGCAAAACTGCAGTCCAATATAGCTGCCACTACTGCCAGGTTGCAAAAAGATAAGAATAAGAAGCAAGATTTGAAGGGGTTGATAGCTGAACTTCAAGGATATATTAAACAACTAACTAGTCCTCTACAAACTATAGATGAAGCCCTTACCGCCCTAGTCTTAATCTCTCAAGAAGAGGCATCTTCGCTAGATAGAACGAAGAGCATATCCAAAGTAACTAAAGAATGGACAAAGAAGCTAACAAGAGAATGTGAAGAAAACATCAAGAAAGCAGAAAAATTTTGGGAAAGTGCAATCAATTGGCAGGATATAATTAATAAACAAGTAGAAGAATGTAAAGCCAAACAAGAGCAAAACGATATAGAACTTCCCAGACTGCTACCGATTGAAAGCATGAACAACTAGATGTTATTGAAAGAGAATATCTTGAGTAACGTAACAATTCCCGAGATAAGAAAATGGATTGAACTATTAAAATAGGAAGAACAGGTGATCAAAGAGTGCACCAAAGAGATGAAGAAACTAGGAGCAAGGTCAACAAATTTAAAGTTTGAAGAGTTAACATTTATAGAAAAACTAATTGGTCTCAATTTTTATCCTAATGAAACTAAGGTGGAAGAAATGATGCAAGAAGCATTCAAGAAGATAACTGCTGGAACTTCAGACTATAAGGCAAAGGTATTTAATGAGGATGCATTAAATAAATCCATGAAGATCAAAGCTTCAATAAAGGAGTATGAGAAGAATTCATGGACAAGAAATATAGGAAACTCCACAATTTTGTCCTCTTACAAAACCTACCTCTTCCAATGGAAATTCATGGAATTTCAAGATAGGAGCAAAATCCAGAAGGCTCTAATCGCCTATGGAGATTACTGTCAAAGAGAAATGGAGGATACTGAAGTGATAATTGATTCAAATGTTGAAGAATAAGTTTGAAGTGGACATTTTCGTAACTTTTACAGGACCCCAATGGCCTATTGCATCTCAAGAAAAGTAAAGTAGTGAATATTCCTAAGAATATGCTCAATAATGGAATATACTTTTGTTAAAGGATATTCTTTTATCTTTTAAATCTTGGCCATTCATTCTCATTTTTTTTAATCTAGACCATTTAATTGTAATTGATTTTTGGTGCATTGTGTCTATAAAAGGGTCATCAATCTACCATTTTTGGATATGAAAGAAATTGTCGATAACTATCAAACTAGCAATAAAGAATTGTTATTGCTCGGTTTCCTTCATGGTTTCTTTTCATGTAAATTCAAGAATTTTGTCTCATTTTTGTAGATTTGTAATTGTACATCTATACTTGTCATTTAATTAAGAATATCAAAAGTGACTTGAATTCTTTTTTTGAAATATTATGAGATTGGGCAATGTTTCTAGGTATTTCATAATGTCTTTCATCATTTGAAATTTTTCCATTTAAGTTTGCACCATCTATATGAAATTTTGAATATGTTTGGTGAAATATAGATTGGTTTCATGATGTCCAACTACATATTTACATGTTAATTTGTACAATTTTCCTAAGTAGGAATTCTAACCCCTCCTCTTGCCTTTCTTTTTCCATTTCTTTATCCACACAAATTTCCAAGCATCAATTAACAATGAATCTAATGATCCCTTAAGGAATTGAGTCTTTAAGTCAGCCATGATCATTTAGACAACCCTAGAATTTGACTCCTAAACCATAAAGGCCCCTTGTTAAATAGTATCCACAATGAATCTGAATATCCTATCCGTCAAGACCCGACATTAAAAAACCTTGATACAATCATATTCTCTTTTCAAAATCTGATTTTCTTTCAAGAGAGGCAAAATTCACTAAGAATTTTATCTAAGTTGACTATGACCAACATGCACTTCAACAAATATTGTTTGCACTTACATAGGAGAAATATTGTGTCCAACCCAACATAGACATACATGAAGTAAGAATAAAAAACCTATTTCTTCTTTTGATGTTTAGATTAGTTTTTTAGATTTCAAGCAATTGTTCCATAAAGCACCCAATAAGGTGCTATTGGGCCCCATACAGTAGCCACATGGCAATAGATTACTAGCTAATAGCCCTAAGAACTAGATAACAACCTCAAGGCCCTGCCACCAAGGTGACAACCACTAGTACCAACCATAGTGTCAAACCATTAGTGGTATCACCAACACCACGCCTCCACCCCTCCACAACTATAGCACCTCCAACATCTAGCTTCATAGCATAAATTGCTTGCCAAATAATTTTTGACATCCATAAAAACACTCCCATTGTTGATTAACAATTTTCTTCCCTCAAAAGTGATTTTGTGGCTATCTAATAGTGGTTTAATGTATAAAGGACAGTTTTTGGCAAAACTCACAACAAAATTCCAATAAAAAGGCATATTATGTCCAATTGGCATATTCCATCCACTAGCATTTGCTAACATCATAATTGCATTGGCTGATGTCACCATCCTTTCCCCCAAAGTCTTGACCCCTCACAGTGGACTTTTCAACGAAGGAGGCAAACTTCAAATGGCCTTTTCTTAGTCATACAAAGATCTTTTCCACCATGATTTTTCTATTTGGGAATTTTTTTGCGTACTACGCTGTGGTGTAGGCACTCTTCTAATTTGGATGCATAGTTTTTCTAGAAGTTATAGATTCTCACAGATGTTGTTGCACAATTCCTATTTTAAAACCTTCTGGAGCCTCATTTGGCTTCATATAGCTACCTGTTTGGGTGCAATTTTTTTAAAATTGCATAACTTTTTACTCTACACAATGGTGTTATTGGTTCATTTTAATTTTGCTCCTAATCTATATTTTCAGTTTTAAGTCTCTTTTTGATATTTCTTAAGCATTGAGATCAAGTCCACTTGGTGATATTTGCATATTGACAATTGTACTTGCACTAGATATAAGGGGCCTAGCTAATATTGTGTTGGGTCATTGTGGTTGTGTTTGCATTCCTCTTGATTTGTCTTCTTTCTTTCTTACTTCATCATAGAGAGTGCTTCAGTTCCACTTCTAGCACCTTACAACTATTTTTCATGGAAATCAAAAATGACCAAATTGCTAACAATTAAGAAGTTGTACAAGATAGTTCATGGGCTTGAATAGTTGTGAGCAATTCATTGGCTATTTGTGCTTGTATGTTTCTCCTAAGTTGTTTCATATTGAGCACCTTGCTACACCTATGGCTATGTGGATTACATTATCAATTTTGTTTGGGCAAATAGATGAAATCTAAGGACATTTATTGGAAAATGAACTATTAAGTATCAATCCATGTGATTTTGACAAGAAATAGGACTCCAGCAAATTTTCAAGTCACTAAGAGCACAATTGAAGGATTGCAAAATTGAAAAATCAAATACACATTTGATATTAAGTTATATCTCTAAGCTAGAACCTACCTATTCAATGTTTGTATCTACCTTCTATGCCACAAAGAGTGCTTTGGAGAGTGAGTATAAGATGCCTACCTTTGAGGACTTTGCTATGTCACTCACTAGGGAGCGAGATAAGCTTATTCAAATGGACACCTTGAAGTCTTTGAAATCACCAGATTTGCTTGCAAAAGACGAGAAGGCTTCTAGTGGCAAAGAGAAGAAAAAAACATGCCTAAGAAGAACACACAGCAGTAGTTGACATCCACATCCACAAAATAACATAAAAAATTCCTCTTCCAAAGGGGGATCATCTAAGAAGAAGAAGGCCAAATGTGCATATTGCAAAAATCACAAACATTATGAACATTTATGTTATTCAAAACAAATTGATGAGTTGAAGCATATTTTAATGAAGAACCAAATCAAATTGCCTTCAACAATGTCAAGAGGTTCATCATCTTCTTCTTATACATAGTCAAAGAAACAAAAACGGAGATGGATCTTTGATTCTAGAGCTTCATATCATATGGCTTCATCACAAAGTATGTTTTCTTCATTTAAGACTTGTTCTACACCACATATCCTAATGGGTAACAACACATATATGTGTGTTTGTGGGAGAAGGTCTGTTGACATGGGCTAAGGATCCCTCAATGATGCCCTTTGCATACCTTCATTGTCAACTAATTTTTTTCTATCAATCAGATCATTCACAATGGGACAAGGAAGAGTGTTGAGTTTACACTAGTTTCTATGATCATTCAGGATTTGCATAGCAAAGACATTGTTGCAGTTGGGGAGGCAAATGATCAATCTAGATTGTACACCTTCTCACGTTTTGCATCTAAACTTCCTTCAACCATGTTCATATTCTGTAACATCCCCAATTGAAATATTGAGTAATATCTGATTAAAGTTGCTCAACTCACAGAGTTTAATATTTAGTAATTGAATTCCTTTGTCAAAAATTAGGATTAGATCACAAAAAAATTAGATATATTTGCAGCAATTAAATACTTACACTTATGAACTATCAACACAGAAGCTCGCTCACAATCTATTATTTATTCCCAGTTCAAAGATTATAGATAATTTTGAAACTGCAAAACCAAACTAATCGTTGCAGCAAACCAACAATCAATTTATCATTTATGGTGCTCAACAAGCCAACCATCAAATACAAAGAAATGGCATTGAGGTAGCCACCAAAAATCAGCAATTATAACATTGAAATGATCACCCAGCACAACAGCAAATTAATAGCTAGCTCCTATGCAAGTGATCTTCAAATCCTTCATCAATTGGCCTTAAATCTCTAGTTGTCCACTACAATGAAGCCCAAGTGCAATCTCTAAATGAGATGACCCAAATTTGAATCAGGGGTTTCCATCCACTAATCCAGTGATGGAAATCAGGGGGGTTTTGTCCTCCAATCTCCAATGATAGATGAATTAAATGTCCAATCTATTTGAGGGAATGAATTGATAAAACAAGCATACATTCTTTGGCAAAAGGCCATGCTTATATAGTCTCCTTGAGCACCCAACATTCCCTCCAAAAAAGAACCTTTTTTCAAGCTTTCAAATGCCTCTCCCCACACCACATTGGGGGATTTAGCCATCTAATGTGGATAGTTTTTTGGAGATACAATATGGTCACCCACACCTCAATATCCTTTCATTTACTAAGGTTCTAGAGATGTGTTGGCATTCCATCTCCTTCTTCTCCTATTGCTTCTATTGAGTCTAGTGTTGCTAGACTCCATGGCTTCTAGTGGTTTAGCACAACAAAATCATATTCATCATCTTCCAGAGAGAACTTCTCTATAAACATACTTTACAGATCCTATAGATTTGGAGAACACTCTCGAGGACATTCATATCCTCTTTGATGATAGCTCCATCACAAATGTTGTCTCATCATCTTTGGATCTTGTTCTACATTCACTTCTAGACACTTTCTTCAATTAGGCTTAGGACTCTTGAATTGTGACACCTCTTGGTACTAACAAGACAACATTTTAGCAACCTTTAGAAATGTCATGCATTCTTATCTTTATCCCCTCATATTCCTTTTTTGAAATGGAAAGATATCCTACATACACCTTTGTGTTTTTTTCTTTCTAAGGGAAGAAATGTCATTTGATAATCATTGATTCTCTTTAGCATTTAGCATCTACCATCAATGCAAGAGACTACGCATTGGGGGGCTGCATAGTCTCTCTTCTTCTTTTCCTCTCTTTGGTGGGGAGTTTTTCAAACTACAAGGTTTTTCCTTCTCATCTTTTGAGGGGCATCATTTTGTACATGAGTACCCAACATGGCTACATATTTGCTAAGAGCCATCCATCTATCTTTTCTACCCACCTAAGCTATGCTTATAAGGGGTGTTGGTACATATTTATTTTCTTGTATTTAGTTATTTACTTGATTGCATATTCACACCTAGGATAGGATAAGCTTGCTTAGATAGATATCTACTTAGGTAGGTTACATTTGCACCTTTGACTTGTACTTTCCCAGTTTAGTGGAATTGTACTACACACATATGAGTACATCTTTATTCCATATTGGTTGTACATTTACATCTTTTGGTGGTGTATCCTATATATGCCCACCTCATGTACTCTTGTAAATAATCTCATTTGTATATATGCATCATTTGATAGAATAAAATTATTCTATCATTTTGGGTCTCTTTGTGCTTTCATTGAAGCTCCTTGATCTTGGGTGGCTATCTCCATGGTCAAATCTTACAATAAGAAATCAACCTGCTCTCCCTCATCCCGCACCGATAACTAGAGCATTTAAATACTCTTAGACATAAAAAATTCAAAGATGATCCTGTTTAGAGACAGTGCGAACAAATGATTCATCCTACAATAGAATATCGAGAAAGATTAGTTGAGCTTTCTGGAATTTTATTATTACTACTGTGAAATACCTTTTACCAGATCTTATCTGGAACAAGTTAAAAGCTGTAGCACTGCAACTACAGCAAAGGATGTCGGTGAGACAGTCACAATTGAATCAAGATTTTCTTATATTATTTTCTTTCACTTATTTTATATAAGTTTGTTCATGTAGAATCTTTAAAATGTAAAACTAATGCAATGCCCTCTATTGGGCTTTTGTTAAATCTCAACAGAAGAAATTAATTTAGAACAGTAGATATTATCTACCCAAAAAAGGATACTGAATGAGAACTAAATTTAATCATAAGCTTTTTTCAAAAATATCAGAGTACCAAAAAACTAGAAATGTGAAACTACCTAGAGCTTTCACATTAAGAAGGAAAATGGTTGCATTGAACATAGACAGAGTGCATTCAGAAGGAAAACATTTTACCGGAAATAGGTGTTCAACTTCGATTTTCTATTTCCAGCCTTCTTATTTCAAATTTTGAAATATGCGAAATACAAAAGTTTTTAATGAAACCTGATAAAATGTAACACTCACAGTGAATGTTGAATTTGAGAATTGTGTCCACAAAAACGCTATAATCCTTAAACTATGATGTGAAGGTCGAGAACTTCCTTTTCAGGGTTATGTCCCAAGCTATTTTACGTATCAGGATTCAACAAATAAATAATGATGTTTTGAAAAAGAATGCGGAAGGCATGCATGTCTTACCTTGGAATAGCTGGTGAACAGTTTTGCTTTGGCTTCAATTATCGTCTTATTTACTTTTGATTTACCATTAGTTTTGCATTTCTTTGGGCGAAATGGATTCGTTGGAGCGTAATGGGGAATTCTCCTACGATTCTGGGTTGGTTGGAAGCTCAGAAAACTCTTTACCACCCTGTAAAAAGAAGGTTACATGCATCGGCTTGGTGTCTTTTGTTCAGCAGTCACTGCTCAAAGAACTTTTTGTGGAGCTAGTTGTATGAATTTTTTAATTTTTCAATTTAAAATTTGAAAGTTATCAATGTGTATTTATTTGTATTAATAAGAAAAATTTTGGAGGAAAATAGAAAAGTGGAAGGAAATGTGTATAGTTATGTGGAAAAAAATTTCATGCTTTTTAATTTCTAAAATGGACTTAGAATTCTTCATTCTACATATTAAAAGGATATTTAATAGGATCATTTAAAGTGGCTTTTGAATAAATTGGATAATTAATGTCCACATTCATTTTTTCAAAGTGAAGATGTAATAATTCATCAAACTATCATAATAAGGGAGAGGCATTGATCGTGGGCATGGGACTAGTCGTGGGTATAGTATCTGATAGTCTGGAGCCCACTTTTTGGTAATAAAAGAGCCAGCAAAAAATTCAAATATTTGTGTTAATATGATAGGATAGGTTCATGTCAAATTCACATTATGTCCTATCGTAGGTAGACTATTTATTTACCACCTTCTCAATATTAGATGAATGCAAGTTGACGCGTATTTGCCACCTTTCCAATATTAGGTGAATGCAAGTTGATATATTTATTTCCACAATATAATTATTCTTTGCCACCTTCCCAAGTTAATGTAAATGGATATATTTTTATCCAAAATATATGTTTTATTGCATTAAAAGTGAGTTGACATGTATTCAAAGTGAGTTACATGTACATAATTCATTGTCCATTGAATGAGTTGTAAAAAATATTTTAACAAAATACAATAAAACATGTTCCATTTCTCATCTTTTTTTAACAAACTATTGGTTCCACCATGTCCATATACACCGATCTTTTTGTGAATTTTCCTGCAAAAATGATAAAAATGAACTCTCGAGCCCACTATGCAATGCAATTTTACAAAAAAAAAACACGTAATTATTAAAGTACTCTTTATAAATAAACATAAAATTAAAATAATCAAAACAAAATATTAAAACTAGTTAGAATTACAATTTTTTTAAATATCTTTTCAAATCACCAACCAAATTTCCTACGTACCCATTTCATATCACTTCTACCATTAATTCCTTCAATGCAAGATCAAATTCCCTCCCATAATTCAAATTTCTCCACTTGCACTTACCAATTCAAATTCTATCAACCTATTTATGTATACAAGAGACCTCAATTGTGTGATGCAAGCTATCTATTCACAATTTGAAATTTCTAAGTTTGTGTTAGAGACACCTGATCAACAATGAGCTCCTTTGAAGCAATACAGTCTCCTCCTTCAGCTTCTACGGTATGTCTAAAACATGACTTCAATATTACTTATGCATTCATGTATGAATTTGTTACTTCATATGCCTTGTCCATTTGCATTTAAATGAATCAAAATTGTTGGTTCATGCACCATATTTTTGTTGTCACACTCTATACCCATGACACAACCCCAACCCAATATTGGCCACTCTCCCTTACAACTAATTGTGATATGTTTATATGCCTTCAAACAGTTGTATGGTATTTGCAGAGATACATAGATACGTAAGTTTCCTATAGCCTTCTTCATTTACATTCAACTTATGCATTTATCTATCTCTGCAATATATGTATATATATTAGTATGACACTTAATACTAAAACTATATACTGAAATTTTTATATAACTTCAAAGTTCAAACAGCAATATGGTACAAATATTTCCAACCCTTATATATATATATAATGTATGTATGTATGTATGTATATTGTAGAGATACATAGATACATAAGTTACCTATAGCCTTGTTCATTTACATTCAACTTGCGTATCTATGTATCCTTGATATATTGCAGAGATAGATAGATACATAAGTTACTTATAGCCTTCTTCATTCACATTCAACTTAATTAGATGTATGCTTTGTTTGTTCTTCAATTATAGTGACTATAAATATCGGCCCCTCTCCCTTACAGCCAACTGTGATAATGGTTGACTCCTACTTCTATTATAACCATTTTTGAAATTTATATATAACTTGAAATAACAATTATATATATTGCAAAGATAGATAGATACATAAGCTTCCTATACCCTTCTTCATTTGCATTCAACTTGATTAGATTTATGCTTTGTTTGTTCTTCAATTACTATAACATGTATGGTAACCATTTCTGAAACAACATTATGAAATTTTTATATAACTTGAAACAGTAGTATGATAGAAATATTTCAAACCCTTTCTAGGAATGTATTGTTGTTTCAATTTATATCATATTGTTGTTTTAAGTTTTATTTGTATCATACTGCTCTTTCAAGTTACATATATTTGTATTATATTGTTGTTTCAAGATTATATATATTTTTATCATTATGTTGTTTTAGGGAGGGTTTAACATATAACCCAAGGGTTTATAAGAGTTAAAATTGGGGATATGATAGTGTAACATGCATTGCTTGTTTCATTTAACATGATTACCTAAGGGTTTATAAGAGTTAGAATTAGGGATATGATAGTATAATATGCATTGCTTGTTTCATTTAACATGTTCACCCAACGGTTTATAAGAGTTGCAATTAGAGATATGATAGTATATCATGCATTGCTTGTTTCATTGCACACATACCCTTGATCATTTGCAATCAACTCAATTAGACGCATGGTTAGTTTTTTGTTCAATTACAGTCACTCTTACATGTATGAATTTGTTATTTGAGTTTGTATCATTATTTTAATTGTAAGAGTTATAATTGTATGTTGTTTACTAATCTTACACTTCGTTCAATGTAGAGGAAGAATAAAGTGACACCAGAAACCAAGCAAGTTGTAACAAAAGTGGAGGCAGACAAGTGTGTCTGCACACAAGAGAGGTGTGAGGCTGCCACATAGCAATGACAAGGACATAGTAATTCATGTTGAGCAGCCAATTGAATAGCCAATCAGTGATGAGGACATAGTAATTCCTATTGAGCACCCTATTGGACTTGTAGTCCAAGTAAACCCAACTCTAACAACTAAAAAGGTTGTAGTGCGTTGGGAATGGACCACGACTGACATGGAACATGCCATTGAAGATGTTGAAGACAACAACATGTCAACAAGAGGGGTAGCCAAAAAGTGGGATCTTCCAAAGTTACCACATTGTCAAATTGGTTGAGTGGTGTTACTGCTACAAAAAGGAAAGGGCCCACAATAGTCCTAAACGATGATGAAGAGGAAAAGGTCATGGAATGGTGCAAGGAGATGGTTGTTGTTGGCCATGGTTTGGAGATTATAAATCTGAAATTTGAAGTGTCCCAAATATGCCAGTTGAGGCCTAATCCCTTCAAAGATGGAACTCTCAATAAGTCTTGGTAGATGGGGTTCAAAAGAAGGCATCCTGATGCAGAGTAGGGGTATAAATGCCAAAATAAATCTAAAATATCCCACAAGAACCCTTAGTCTCTAACCTATTGGGATTTCCTTCACAAACTGCCCTTAACCCTTGTAGGGCCTTCCAAAAAGGCCTTTTTGACCATAACTTTTGGAGAAAACCTGATATTCAAAATGTAAGACTAGACTAGTTTGGGATACCCTTTTGGCCATTACAACACATATTCCAAAATGGGGTGTGGTTACTTTATACGGAATGGGGAAAATTCTAACTATCCTCTTTCTCATTAGGCCTAATAGGTCACCTAGGCTTGGCATCATCTAGGTTTGGGCTTCAACAGACCTCTAATTTTGTTCATACATCTTCAACAGCCCTCACAAGGTCCCAACAAATTGTTCTTTACTCACAAACAACCCTACAATGTCCTCTTTAACGTAACCCTCTAATCCACTAGGGTTTGACTACCAACAAGACTCAAAATGCACCAAACTATCCTCAAATACTCCTCCACACGTACCAACCTAGGTCTCAGACTTTGCAAGGAGGTTGAATACATCGAGATAGAATTTGTTACAAAGTTTCATAGGTCATTCATGGAGGAAACTTTAGAAATAGTAATTTCATTGGTCACTACAACCATAGGTAGGGTTTCTGGCTAGTTCCACCAAATTGTAGATATCCTCCTCCAAAATTAATGAACTTTGATCAAATCAAAAGAATAATAATGTTAAGACATTCCTTCACCTGCTAAAATTAATCTTCAGATTGTACAGTGCAGCAGGTGTCCATACAACATGACAAAAATTACATAATGCAAAGGAAAATACAATTTTCCACATGCAGACAATGAACTCCTCCTTCAAATATTCATTCCCCCCTTTTCTCTTTGAGGATACAAGGAAAATATAATCATTTACAACCATTTCAAACTGTCTCTAACCATATTTTAGGTTAAGGAGTTAACAAAACACCATTAAATCCTTTTGTTGCAAAAAGTTGCTTGACAACATTTGGGCAACCGTGACAACTTTGACATTTTTGCATTGCCTAGTACCTAAGGACTCAAACTTGACTCCAACTAACATGAAATGGTCTAGAAAGACCTTAATACATGAAATCAACCTACACAAGACAAAAATCCAAAAATTCAACCTATGACACAAGGTGCACTTGAAACCAAGGGTGCCCCTGCACCACATCCTGATCTATGTTTGAAGACAGACCAAGGGCAAGATAGAGACTATGTTGTCAATCTTAGGCCTACAATTGTAGCTGCATTCTACAAAACACTAGAGAAGGCATACACATACAAGAATTATGGACCCCAAAGGATTTGGACCTATGATGATATAGGGTTGCAAGTTGGGCAGAATAGTTCAATGAAGGTGCTTGCCAAAAAGGACAACAAAAGTGTTGCATATATTATCCCAAAGAACTGGGAGTGGATCACAATTTTGGCTTGTGCAAATAATGTAGGTTAGAAAATTCTAGGCTTTTACTTGTTTAAAAGCAAATATCACATCCACAACTACATAATCAACTGTGAGTCAGGAGCATGTATGGTTGTTCCACCTCATGCATGGATGACAAAAGAGCTTTTTGTGAAATGGATGAAGGGTGATCCCACAATACTAGTTTACAATTTTTGGCCAAATTGGACACTAAACTGAATTTTTCTAACTAAATATTCACTTTTGGGCACCTATAGCGGCTAAACCATGAGGAATTTGAAGATGATGCAAACTAGTGATTTGTCACATTTCTTTTGTAGATTCTAAATATATTTTTTTCAAAATTTTTGGAATCAAATTGTACTTCTTTTTCCATCTCCTTCGAAAACTAGTTTTTTTCAGTAAACACCATTTTTAAGGAGTGATGCTCACCGTATACAACATAACTTTTTTTCCATGAAGGATAAAATTCTAATTTTTTCGAATTTAGATTTGTAACTACGATATCTAGTGCTTTCATTTGGTTTCATAGTGTTTTATTGAATATTTTTTCCTTAATCAAGTTTTGAAGTCAAACCAATTACAATTCAAACATAGGCGGATCGTATACAACATAACTTTTTGTATGTATCGAAATTCAATTTTTACTTGATCAAGGACATCAATACCTAGCCTCCACATATTTTTTAGAATTTTGTTTTGATAATTTTTTATTTTTTCACATGTGCGGAACAAAGAGCTTGATTTTCGGTAAAAAACCTATGTTTAATCAAACTAAAAAAAAATACATAATAAAACCAAAACATATTAAAATTATATTTGTTGGATAGCTCGTTCCAAGGACTACTATCATCCAATTGGGCCTATGAAGTCTCCTCCATTTTCATCCTCAACTTGAGCTTCAAAGGGAAAAATTCTGGAGATTTTTGGTGCCAGAGGGGGAGAGGGGGGGAAAAGGGGGGTCCAAATGAACCCAGGTTCGAGCAAACCCCCCTTTCCATAAAGTTTCACTTTGTTTTTTATTTTGGGAAATGAGAAATATGTGCACTAACTCATTTGACTACAAAATATGACGAAACTTTCCGACGAAAGATGTATAATTAGATGTATCGTCAGGTACCTATGTATTTAATGTGAAATTTTCAAAAAAAATTAAAATTTATGCCCAACGTTCGTCGAAATTGCGATGCTCCGTGATTTTCATCGCTATTTCGACATACGCTTAAAGTCAAGCATCCCCTTCCATCAATTTGTGGGCTGACATATGGTTAGCCTCCTTAATTTGTGGGCTGACGGGTATATGGTTAGCTTTCGTCAAGGTTCCAACGAATGTTTTTTAATAAATAAAAGTGGGTTCGACAATTTATCTATACTTGTGACAATGTTTTTCTATACTTGCTAATTTGCTATACTTGCGAATTTGTTATACTCGTAATAGTTTGTGGAGGTTATAGGCTAAATTTTTTTGGTGCAAAATATCAAAATTATTAGATTTTGTTACTTGTCTATGATTAAAAATTATTGGAGTGTGAGTTTGATATTTTTTGAAGATCTAAATATTCAAGCTTGGTAAAGAAAAATCATGTTAGATAATATTTGTGCAAAACAAAATGAAGAGACACTTGCTAGATTGTGGGCTAGATTGAAAAGAAAGGGTGATGGGAAATGTTATTGTCCTTGCAATAATTGGAAAGGCTTAAAGACGAGAAGACTTTTAATCACAACAGCTGAGAAACATTGTAGGTAACATGGTCACGTTGAAGGGGGGTATGATTATCGTCCATTGGTAAGTTGTTAATTATATGTCTTTATATTGATTGAATTTGTAAATGTTTATATTGTTTTAACATTTTTTACATATATAAAAAATCACTTGATCATGATCATGGTTTATTTGTGTCAATCATTGTTATAAAGGAGGGGTGCCTTAGGGCACATGATATGGATTATCACAGCCCGAAGAATGTGGTTTTGGAAGCGGAGGAACATGGAGTTGTGAATATCGAAGATGAAGTTAATGATCCTATGGAAGAAGATGATCATGTGCCAGAAAAAAAAGTTCAAGATGATGGTACAAATACATTGATCCATGACACATTTAGTGGCGTAGCTAATCATGATGATCGAGATGACTTTGATGATGTTCATGATTTACCTATACTTGAGAAGGAATATGAGCCCCTTTATGAAGGCTCCCAAACAACTCTTCTCTTTGTTGTATTGTTGTTGGTGAACTTGAAAGTTATGAATGGTTTATCTAACATAGCAATCTCACGGATGTTAAGGTATGTCATAAATGTCATATTTTTTCATCTATTTTTGTTGTTAGTTCATCACTAGTAAATAAAGGATGAAATATGTACCATTAATATTCTTTACATTAACAAAAAAAAAATGTTGTAGATTGATAGGTGAATTTTTGTTACCACCATCAAATATTTTACCTCACTCATACCGAGATTTATCTACCATTATGAAAGATATTGGAATGGAGTATCAAGCAATAGATGCATGTCCCAATGATCATATTATATATGATAAACAACATGAATTTTCAACAAAATGCCTGGAATGTCATATCAGTAGATATCGAACAGATCAACTAACAAAAAAGGTGCCTCGCAAGGTTCCTTGTTATATTCCCATTATTCCACGTATGCAACGATTATTTAGGTGTGAAAGTTTAGCGCAATTTATGGATTACCATGCACAGAATAGAAGTGGAGGTGACATTCTTCAAATTCCTGTGGATGGGTTTTTATTTAGGGACATGGAGGAAAAATGGCCACACTTTAAAGAAGAATCTCGTAATCTCAAGCTTTCATTGGCAACGGACGGTGTCAATCCATTTGAAGAGCTGAGATCTATTTACTCGGTGTGGCCTGTTTTTGTTATCAATAATAACATTCCTCCATGGATGTCAATAAAGAGGGAGCACATAATGTTGGCAATGATTGTTCCAGGTATTTGTTTACATCAATTTTCTTTAACGTAGTAGCATCTCATTTGTCTTATTTGTTACATAATGACTTATATTTTTTTCATTTAATAGTCATGTAAATTAATTTATATATATTGCAGTAAAATGGTTCTAATAATTATGTAATGTCTATGTTCATTCAACTAGGTAAGTACCAAGTTAAAGATATGAATGTATATATCGAGCCTCTTATCGACGAGTTACTAAAGTTATGGAATGGCGTCACTATGTATGACGTCTCTAGACCAATAGGACAAAGACAATTTCAATTCCATGCAATGCTTGTATGGACAATTCATGATGCCCCAGGGCTAACACATTTTTGTGGTATGTTATAATGTTCAACTGCACTTTAACGATATTTAATTTTATGAAGTAGATATCATGCATGTTTTTTAAATAATCTATTCATTATATATAATTATAAAAATTGACATATTTAATCCAATTATATATGATCTTGCAGGTCTTCAAACAAAGGGAAAATTTGTATGTCCAGTTTGTGGTCCAAAGATGAAATCTCATTGTTAACAAGTTTAGGAAAGCAAGTGTTTGATAAGTATAGGCACTTCCTCCACATAAATCATAAGTATCAAACTACTGAAAAACATCTTTTCAATGGGAAAAAATAGACTACATCAAAACCACGAAGAATGACACCTCACCTATGGAAGTTGGAATATAATAGAATTAATCGTCAAGGTTATACATTGCATCAAATTTTTTATCTATCATATATGATATGTTTAGAATTTATATTTTTATATTGTGTTTTGTTTACTCATGATGTAATTGACAATGATTGTCGTTGTTAATTTGTTTAACTTATATGCTTCATGAAGGTCATCAAGGCATTAATGGTCGGCTTCCACAGGGACTGAAAAGTTATCCCAAACAATTTAGTAGGTTGCCCTACTATAAGCAGCTAAAAATTGTGCATTTGTTTGATACAATGCATATTGGAAAGAATATAATATAAATGTTATGGAAAATATTGGATGGAGGGCATGACAAAGAAAAAATTGTCAAATTTGTAGTGGCATTCAAGAAGCCAATCATGCAATGAAAAATGCCATTCAATTAAATAGCGATGGAGACCAAATTAATATAAGCATCCTTCCTTGGTTATTAACGGAGAAGCAAAGCAATGCTATAAAAGAAGTCATATGAAAAAATTGATTTCTCACAGGATTTGTTGCAAACATAAACAATATCATAACAAAGAAAGGTGAATTTGGGTCAGAGATGAAAATGCATGATTGGCATACCTTCATTAAGGTAATTATTTTGGTATATTTTATATATATTTGTATATTGCATGTACTTTTCAGTGTATTATGTTTACTAGTTTTGGAAAAATAATGAAAAAATCATTTTATAATTGTTGCAGTACGTTCTACCTCTATCTCTCCCAGACAACTTCGACAACAATGTCAAGCAAGCTATATATGATCTTGGAAAATACATGAGGTAAGTAGCGATATTTGTTCAATTCGATGTATAGATCTTATATTTGCTATTTGTTTTACTTGTTATGTAATATATTGTATATTTTTGTTAAATCTCGTTAATATATTTGTGCTTTGATCACTTGTAGATGGTTGTCATCTAAAAAATCTATAAAGAAGATATAAATTATTGGAAGAAAAAATTCCTCATCTAATGTGTGAAATGCAAAAGTTTCTACCTTTGACATTTTTCAATGCACAAGAACACTACCTCATACACCAAGTTGAGGAGATTGAATTGTGTGGACCTGTACACACAAGGTCAATGTGGATGGTTGAGAGGCACTTGAAATTTTTGAAGGCTTTGGTTAGACAAAGAGCACATCCAGCGTTCTATGGTGGAGGGATATATGGTATACCAGACCATGGTGTACATTACTGAATATCTTCCTAAGTTCATAGCAAAGATCCATGTAGATCGCATTGGGATCCCAACTCCATTAAAAAATTCAAAGGGGAGTGCATGAAGGGGAAAGGTAGATTGAGGAAAGTGAGAGGTAATTATAAGATGGTCATGGAGATTAATTAGAATACATTTTACATTGCCTTCAATTTCTTGAAAAGAAACAATAGAGAACTAGTCCAAATGAAAGAATCTTCCACACACAAATAGAAAAGTACTAGTATTGTATTACTCTAGAAAATAAGTCTTTCACTGCTGAAAAGTATTAAAATCTTAAAAAGTGTTGATGATCAAATATTACAATCTGAATTTCATATATATAAGAAGACCCAACAAAGGTGTCTCTTCGGATTGTCTTTTGGAAAATAATTAAACTACTGATCTTAATTAAACTTATAAAACAATTTAATCTTCTCCTAACATTGACTTAGCCGCTGAGAGATGTTTTTTATACTCCTCCAAGGTATGGGTATCCACATCATGCACTACATTTCGGGCTTCATATTCGAGTTTTATCATCGATTCCATATGTTTGCATGCTCAATCCAGCAATAGCCCTTCTGCTTTGATTGTATCCAATGCTTCCTGAAGTATCATATTGCATTCATCTGTCATGTTAGCTCTCAAAAACACAGGTTAAATACCTCAAGAGGTTGTCAAACTCTTGGTACATTTTAGGGTAACATACAAGGCCAAATGGTTTAGACCTTCTTCTCTTTAGGTGCTGCTAGACCTAGGTGGGTACACCTATATGAATGAAGCAAACTTGATTTGTGTTTATTCCCTAAAATAATTTATCCACAATGGCAAGTGGGAGTGGATAAATGAATTCTTATTTTGGTATAGATTTTATAAGCAATATCAAGGCTAATCTTAATATGTTTATTTAGCATATGTAAAATCTAATATGTTCAGTTAACAAATGTAAAAGATAAAATGAATGAAACTAAAACGATGGAATGCGAGGGGCCAGTGCTCTATTGGGTAAATGGAGTCAAATAGAAAGTAGAGTTAAGTGACTTATAACTGGCAATAATTCCAATTGTTTGGCACTTTTATGTTTATAACTTGTATAAACAGGCAAGGGTGTAATTATCAAATTATTCTTTAATAATCCAAAATAATAATTCCAAGTTGCTATGAATAATCAAGAGGATTTTAATCTTTACTTGAAAGACCCAATTAAATATGCCACACAAATACAACAAATGTGCACTGATAAATTGAAAATATGCTTGATATATCAATTTAAACAACAAAGAAATATCAAATATGAAGACAAACTGATAATATCTTCAATTAACTTAACAAACAATTGATACCAACATAGAGCCACCGAATCAGAGATTTTTCATTAACTCCTTCAAAATTTACATGTGCATCTTGGTCCTTTTTGTTGTAAAAATTGTAGCAATCTCTATTCTCCTACTTCTATCTACTATCTTCTAATCTAATCCCCTCCTTATGGTCTTGGTCTCTTTTATTTATATGAGAGGCAACAAGCTTCGAACCAAAGGACGTGATTTTTGATAACAAAACTTAACTGAAAAGATAAAATGTATTTAGAGATAACTAACATATGAAAATATGTTAATCTTCGAGTAAGAAACTCGTGGTCATCTAAGACCTATGCAAGGCTCTTACTTTATGATATGATATGTTTTCCTTCTGATGATGTTGATCAATCTTCATCCAATCCCATATATTTTTGTTGCCATTTGCTTATTGTTAAATCATTTGTCCACTTGAATTCCTATGCAGTAGTGAAATTTGAAGGTGACTTTTCCATCTACTATCAAGTAGGTTTCTGGCATCTACAACAAACCTTGTGTAACCATTATCCAACATTATAATTCCATCAAGCAGAGTGTGAAAATTTTCTAGATTGATATCACCATCACCCTGAATACATGTCAAGCATTGAGGAACCATTTGATCAAACTCATTCTTCCATTCATCCACATCCTTGAATTTTGTATCATCTTTGATGATCAAAGGACTGAAACTATGCTTTATTGAATCAAATGAATTCCTTTTGTTCTCCACCTTCTTCTTCATGTCAATTAAATACTTATGCTCATCAATAACTGCCTTCACCATCTCTTGAGTAGGCTTTAATCTTAGAGGTGCATCAGGATCCCTTTGTGTTGCTTTGCATAAAGTGTTTAAAATGTGGTAATTGGGCTGCCATCTTTTATATAATTCCTCTAGGATTGTGGAATTAGTATTTATTTGTTCCAAGGCTTTCACCAAATGACTAAAACCCTCGTGGACTCCACTTATCTTCTCTTTTAAAACTCCAAATTTGTGCTTCAATATTTCTTTTAAGGTATCCAAGATGTGTTGCTTGACATCATCCATATTATGTTTCTTCAAATTTTCAATCTCCTCTTTCAAATGTTGGATTTGTGGATCTTCAATTGGAGCAGGTGGATGATAGACAACCATTTCATCCCCTTTTACATATTTGGCTTGTTGTAATTGTTGCTTTAATATGACACCTTCAATGAATAACTTATTTATTTCATCATTTGATAACTTGAGTCTCTTTTCATACTCTGTTATCTTCTTCTCCATGTTTTCTACTACATCCTTTGTAAACATGGCAAAGTGCATAGTTATGGTTGTTGCTTTTGTTGGAGTAGTGTCCTTCATTTTCCTAACCATTGTAGACCCTCTCTTTTCCTGTACTACATCTAGAAGCCTTGGCTTCCTTGTGTTCTTTTGTTTTGTCCACAAGGTAAGGGTCTAGGTGGTAGGATTGTATCATGTGCCTGAGACTCCTTCTAAATCAAATTCCACAACCAAGTTTGGATCATCTCAAGCTCTAATTTGATCTAACAAAAATACCTTAGAGAGTTCCATTCCATGTATGATTAACATCTTACTACTTAGCACCAACTCCCTTGCTTCTTTGGGAGTAATATTGATGTTATCAATATCCAACTCTGCCATTGTCTAAGCCTGCACCTCTGCATGCTTTGAATCATCAATCCCAATGAGGTTAATTTTTAGCATGTCATCAAACTATCTCATTTTAATTTTTATCCAAAAATCTTTGAATTCCCTTGTATGGATGAAATCATCATCCTCCATGAACTGCAGAGAAGTAATTATTCTTCCATCATCTTGTATCTCATCAATGGCTTCCTCTGATATTCTTATTTTTGGGTCATGAGGCTTTAACACTTTTTGTTGCCCTGCTACTTCTTTCATCTCAGTCAGTGTCAAGACTACTTCTTGTTCTTCATCACTCGACCCATAATCAACTAGTGATTCAACTTTATGTTTCTTAGTAGGTGGCTCACCAATTGGGGATGGAGGAGATGGATGAACTGGTGGAGGAGGTGGTGTATGCGATGTGGAGGCTATGGATGAGGGTGGTTGGGGTAAAAATGGTGGAGTTGACTTCTCTTCTTGATCCTTTTTATACATCTCATCAAACTTACCTAGATCAAGTGCATCCTTTTCAAAAAATCTTGCTCTTCATCAATGAACCCCTTAAAATTCTTATCTTTTTCTTTCTTTTGGTCCTCCCATCTCATCATCATTAACCATATTTTCCTTGTTTCAAACACATCTAAAAAGTATACCAGGTTTCTTATCACATCCTCCTTTGGATCAAATACATGTGTTATCGCCCTCTTTGTAAGCAGGGTCCTAATATTATTGGTGTGACCCTCTGGATCACATACTCTCACCTTTCCTGATCTGAGAGAAAAATTGGCTCTTATGAATCTCTGCACTTCTTCCAACATATCTGACCCAACTG
This sequence comes from Sequoia sempervirens, assembly GCA_007258455.2. NCBI lineage: Eukaryota > Viridiplantae > Streptophyta > Pinopsida > Cupressales > Cupressaceae > Sequoia > Sequoia sempervirens. Next base: position 9,089 of record VDFB02093660.1, on the reverse strand, counting down.
ATAATTCCTCAAAAAATGTTAAGTCAGGAAGGAAAGTCCCCTTTCTTTGATTCTTCATAAGACTACACTCCATCCAAAGTATTTTCCAAATAAACTCTAAAAAAATACTCTACTAGGCACAAATTTTGGTAGAACATGTGGGGCCTGATCACAACCATACACCCTAATGATGGTATATTGTGGCATTAAAAACCAATCAACATAGTTGTGTATGAAATCTTGGTCTAGTTTGTATTGCAAAGGTCTCATAACTTCCATTAAAGATTGTGGAAACCTCGGTGTAGGAAAACCAAGGGCATCAATTAGTCTGAGGGAAAAGTCATCTCTAAACACAATAAAGTCACCTTCAAGGCACTTACTATCCCAAACATAGCACCAATTTTGCATTGGAAACATAACTCCATTTTCATGTGTGCTCAACTTCATCCTTTTAGCCCACTTTGTTTCATTTTGAAATAGAATTAGATGACACAATAGATTATACTTTTTGAAAGTGATAGGGGCCTTAGCTTCCCTAACCTGTAATAGACCTTCATGAATTTGTTCCTCAATGATAGAAGCAAAATAAAACTCCACATTGGACTCAAGGTGTTGGATAGTCATTTCCATCCTCATCAATCCAACTGACATGTTTTCTTCAACATCAAATCCAAAAATTTGGCATAATGCATAATAGGTGTTTTTGAAATAAGTCTGAAAATCAAACACTAGAAAGGGTTCAACTTTGAAGACGGAATAGGAAGGACTCTATTCTTGTCACCCCTTTTCATGTGCAGGGGAATTCAATCAATTCTATAAGTCATCTTTAATCTCTTATACTCCTGCTCTAGCCTCCCCAAATCTATCTCTGTGACAGCCTGCTTATTTAGGTCAAAACACCTAATTATAGCCTCCCTGGAGATATCTACCAGACATTGTCCATCTGGGAGCCTAACAACCTTCAATGGGGCATGATATCTACTGGCTAGAGCTCTAATTAGCTCAATATCAACAAACACATTAGGAGCTATCAATTTTCCCATGTCAAGAGTCCATGGGTTCAATACTGGGACCCTTCATTCCTATTCTTATAAAAATACCAATACAGATTCCACCCAGACCATGGAATTATTGGGTCTCTGCACCCCTGAGCTAAATCCTTAAAGACCCCCTTATAACCTTTATCGACTGAAGCAAGTAGTAGTGCAAGTAATGGCGACTATAATGAAGCTTTATTGGATTTTTCTTCGTTTTTAGTCCTTACTTATGTTTTCTTAGGTGCCATTGCTTAAAATTCAATGTGTGGCGAATAAAAATACCCAAAATATTACTTGTCCTAAAGTATTCTCCTGACTGTCACACCTTGAGCTCGCTTATACTTAGCTTTCATTACCACGAGCGAACGAATTCACAATCTGCTTGGTTTAATTCTCATATCATATTGCATTAATTCCATATAAGTTCTACATCATTCAGATCCTTCACACCGAGCTAAATTTCATATTTTGATGCTGATTGATGTGACTGGCCTTCATTTAATGCTCCAACGACTAATTACTGTGCTACCACACATCACTCCTCACTCCTCTGTAGTACCAAAATACATAATATTTACTTGTTCTTATTATACCACACTACCACACACTTCCTTGTCTTCCTTAGTGCTACCACAGTGTTTATTTAGTATTTTATCTTATATACCGCTTTACCGCAGGCTTTATTCTGACCCCCTGCGGTATAGCGGTTCTCCCTTATGTGTATTCTTACTTTACTGCTCTACCGTGGGCCTTACTCCGACCCCTCGTGGTATAGCGGTTCCTTATGCTAGTATTGATGATGACCCTACTCTACCACAGGCTAGGTATCAACCCTTCACGGTATAGTGGTAATACGATATACTACCATCCTCTTATTGCACTACCGTGAGTTACTTTGTTGGAGGTCGCAGTAAGGAGGTAAAAGGCAATGCATATACGGTATACTCAAGTATGGCAGTAGTATGGCGGTAAAAGGCTAATTTGAATTTGTGAATGGCAGAAACATTAATTTTATGAGAATACTAAGAGAGACCCTTGATTTTACATGACAAAATCAACATAATTTTATGTGAAAATTATGGTTCCAACATATCCAATCATCTCGTTCCTTCAAAACCCTGTTCTTATCACATAATTTGGGTAATCCCAACTTCACAGTATCATCAAACCCTACGTTTTATGAGTGTAAGTCTTCATCATATTTGTCATGCTTTCTCATGATTGTGTCAATGGACGAGATGGAATTGGTGTCAGATCCCTCATGTAGTTGCATATCATGTCTCTTAGTACCCAATTTTTTTTTCACTCTCCCATGCTCAAGAATGGCTTCATAGTTCTTTTTTGTGAACATGCCAAAAATTATCAAGGCATATCTTCATGTTTGTAAATCTCTTATGCAACATCGTTGCCACAGTGTCAAACTAAAGGTCCTTCATCTTTTCTACTAGTTGTTGATGTTCTTCTTGCAACTGCTCATATTCACTCTGCAACTCTGTAGTAGTTCTAGAGGTGATCCTCATTTTGGCATCTTTCATGGCAATAATTTCCAAATCTGATTTTTCACTTTTCATTTTGTAATAATTTATTTCTTTCATCAACTATATTGTTTGTGCCTTGTTAAACTTGACAATGCTTATGCAAATGTCTGTTGAAGCCATAGGGTCAGTTTCCCCAACTTTAAGGGTCATCATGTGTCCAAAGACTTTTTTGATATCAATGATCTTTGGCCTTTTGTGAGGTGGGTAGTGCCCATATCAACATTGAATTTTCATCAAGATTGAATCTTGACCCTATGTAAATTTCCTTCACACCCTCTATGTTTAACTTGTATTCTCCTTCCTTGTTATGTAAAAAACTATCAAAAATTAAAGAGGCACTTAGGTCCAACTAGGAAATACTATTACACTAGCTTCAAGTAACAACTGCCTACCCCTTTCAAGGGTCATGTTCTGCACTTCACTGTCTATATCATATTTCAACCTTTTCATCAATTGTTGTTCATTTTTAGGGGTAATATTTGGGATGGATTCCCTCAACCTTTTGCCTTTGTAATTATATAAAAAATATTTAAATTCTCTTGACATGATAAAATCATTATCAGAAATAAAGGATTCATAGGTTGTAAGCCTATCATCTTCATCTACACGCAATTCCTTGGCTACTTGTAAGCCCTTGTCAAGGAGTTCTTCATATTCATCATTCATCATCTGAGAGATTGTTCTCTATTGTGATTGTGCTTCATTTTCTCCCATAAATTCTTCTTCAGATGAATCATTCATTTCTTGCAACCTTTGCTTTTTTTTCTCTAACTCCTTCATGAAATTTTCTATAACCTCCTTTGTTTCTTTGTCTTCTTTGTTCTTAAACACATCTTTCCCCGGTATAGGAACATGGGTGTATCCACTATGGTTTTGCTTTTTCTTACAAGAGTGTATGTACCCTTAGGGTCATAATTCATTCTTTGTGCATACTCCTTTAATTTGAATTCATCCAACAATGAAAGATAATAAGATCATTGGTAGTGGGATGTTAGGTTTTTAGGTACATTAATTATAAATTAAGGTTGTATACCGTGGTAATTAACTAATTATACGTTGTTTGTGAATTTCAATTTTTTTTTTTTATACAGTTGGTCGAGAGTGGGATGCACTACATTTCTACGTCGCAAACAATCTTGATTGGATGATGGTATGGATTGAACGATGTCAACAATCCAGTCGCACATTAACATGGGAAGGTGTGGCTTCATTGGTTAAAGAAGCTCATCGTAATGGAGATTCCAATGTTACACCAAGGGAAATTGATTTAGCATATGGTTTAAGAGATAAACAGGTATGTATAAATATATTAATCACCCATATTATTTAATTATTTTCAATTATATTGATGTATATATATGTTGAATTTTTTTTATTTGCATACATTCAACCAAGAATAAATATTTTTATCAACTGACGATGCAATAATTTTTACATGTTTGACATATTGCAGGTGAAACACCACAAGGCTATGTGGTGCAATGTTCATAAATTTCAAATCAAAAAGTTGGATGACACGAAGAAAACTTGTGATTCTGGGATAATTGTAGTCTTTCAGGTGACTAATGTTTCATCTAGAAGCGACATACATCGGAAGTCTCGAGGAAAATCAATACTATGGGATTTTGGATGATATACTTGAGTGTGACTTTAAGTCCTTCAAATTAGTTGTGTTAAATTAGATCCAATGGCACAGAAATACGATTGAATGAAAATGATCCAAGAGAGCTGTTATTGAACATAATAATGGATTTACCATGGTTAATAAAAGGTCGATCAGGTGGTGGAAATGAGCCCTATGTTCTTTAAAGCCAATGTGGTAGGTATTTTACTTAGAGGTTCTAGGTAAATCAGGTTGGGCATTTTTTGTTAGGCATGATCCAGAGGAAGGCTGATAAAGTATAATGTGGTGGAAGAAGAAGATATCGAAGAACTAGAGATGAAGTGTAGATCATGATCATGATCAATAGTTAGTTGATGATGTGCACGACAAGATGTCGAAGAGAGGAACTAGATCATGATGATGTAGGGTTAATGTTCATGAAGATGATATTAGGTGTGGATGATGACATTATAAAGGCTGATATCAATGACAAGCGATGATGATATGACCAATCCTTACAATGTCAAATCCTGGATTGGATGATATAGACAAAGAGTTGGATGAAGAAGAAGATCAATGACATTGAAATGTATGAGTTATGCGATTATATTATCTATTTGATATTGATTTCTTGATAGAATTATATTTGACTTATATGGTTACATAATTAATTCATGATGTTTTTAATATTTATGTCATTACATAATTAATTCATGATGTTACAACTATTGTAGCTCTCCTAGAAATTTCCATATGATCAAATCCTAATTACTCTACGACTATTTTTATTAGATATTATTTGATCATATCTTTTGTTATTTCATTCCCAAAAAATTAGTGTTTCCTCATGTTGACCCCGCATAGTGACATGTGAATGGGGCCAACGTTGAAATTTTTTCAATTTGTGCTTGTATGGAGTGAAACTTGACATGGTTAGCCTAGACGCATGTGTTGACGATATGGGAGGGTTTCGAGACTCAAACATGAGGTCATGCTATATACAGGCATCTCGTCCTTCCTAATAATACAAGTTGCCTTATTCTTCGTCTCTTTCATATATTATTCTTAGCATTTCTTTGGTTAATGGTTTCAAAATACAAGGATCTCTAAGCCTCACCTTGGATCTATTACACATCATTTTGCGCATTTTCATTAGAAATGAATATTTAGATGATCTTTAAAAAGCTCATTGAATATAAAGATGATAATAGGAAGCTAAAAAAATGAGTATATTTTTTTTATAGAACCTAAACCACAAGGTTTGTTACTCTAATGCTAAAAAAAAATCAAATTAACCCCTAACACCTATTGGAAAAGTCAAAACATGCCTTTCTTTCAAATTCACAAGAACGTATAAACCTTTTGAAACCACACATGCATGTTATGAAAGTGTATGGTAATCCTACTTATAGCGGAAGTTCACATGATAAGCTAACCAATGGCACTATATTGGAGGATAAACCCACCTATGAAATTAATTTAAGAGGTAAGGGATGCCTCTTAGTGGAATTTTGAGTCTTGGATTAATCCATAGTGCTAAAATTAGTTCTAGTGTTCTTCCCTTGGTGTTATATTTATCTCTACAATTTCCCATACTTAACCATTTCATCATCCCTTTTCCAAAGCTATTTGTATCATAATATAAACTTGGTCCAATCTCACATTAGCCCCTTAGGTAAATATCCATTTCCTCCAAGTTGAATGGAACCTTTTGTACCAATGCATCTATGTTTTCCTACCCTAATGGATCAAGACTTGACATCACCTTAACAATCTTCTTTATGTCATAGCATATCTCCGAAGTGCCTTTGGCATGCTTTAGACGTGTCAATATTAACTAGATTGAATAAATTAATGTAAAAGTCTCTTAACACATTCCATGACAAGAAAATGACTCATTTGGATTAAGGAGTACTTTCATAAACCATTCCTCAATATTCAACAATCCCTTCTCACACCCACATCATAATTCATATCCATGTTAGTTTTAATGAGTGTTTTAAACCAATAATCAATGAATCATACGATAGAAGAAAAATCGTTATGCACAAGGATAAGCATCAAAGAGACTGAAAGAATCAATTCACTAGATATGCTCCCCATTACTGCAATAGACCAATCTAAAAAAATAAGTCATAACAAGAATAGGACCAAAAAAAACTAGGAAAATAAACCTTGTAGGCTACATTAATAAGACATTGATTGCAAGCATTTCTTCCATGATGTTTAAATGACAAAATATCAGATAGCTTAATCTTTAGTCAAGTAGTATTTCAATAACTAATTCTTAGACATCCATCATGATTAAACATCACATATCATAAGCCTTTTTAACAATAACTAGGACTGTAGATAATATTCAATCATATCATAGGAAATAAATCATCAAAAATTATAAAGAAAGAGAAAACCAACTATATAAGCTCAACAAGCAACCATACAAAAAATATATTTTGTAGAAAATAAAATAAACTATATGTTGACATAGCATATATATTTTGTATATAAACTATATGTTGACATAGCATATATATAAACTATATATTTTGAATTTTGGCCCTGCGCACGCAAGAGCACGACATAGTATACTGCACCAAGACCCTAACTGGAGAGTTGCACCGAGAGCCACTGCATCCAGCCCCTAAGTGGAGAGTTGCAAGACTTCACTAGACAAGTGCTACAAGGCCATTGAGTCGAGGAGGAAGACTAGGAACCATTTGGTAGGAGGAAAGCCAGAGCGAGAGGTGAGGGCACTCAGAAAGGGAAAATCGACCAAGGGACAATGACTATAAGTGATTTTTCCCCCACATTTAGAAATCTTGTTGCAAGTACAGTGATTTAGACTTTGTTTGTTCCCATCAAGGTGTTGCATGCTATATTTTGGTCAATTCAAGCCAATGTCCCATTTACAAACCCAAGTACTACCTAGTACTAGTGTCTGGTTAGTTTGAACAACCAAGCTTTGAGATGTTCAATCAATTGGGTGGCCATTTTTGGCCTGTGAACTACAGTTTTTGTATCTGTCTTAGCATATTTTTTCTACTACAAGATTGAAAGGAATTCTTGTCACATAATAGCACACGAAGTTCACTAGGGTTCAAATTTCTAAACTTCGATGAAATAAATTTACATATTGAGGCCACAAATGATCAAAGGGACTAAAAACAATACATGGTCCGTGAGTGCAATGAAAAATGCCTAGTGCCTGCCCATAAGAGAACGTATAGAAGTACATGATGCAGAGTCAGAGGAAGGAAACAAACTCACACAATCTCATTTGACAAGCCACAAACAATCTTGAACTTTCCTTCTTTTGACACACTTATTCAACTATATTTCCCTTCACAAAACTCAACACAAACAATCAACTTTTGCTTTAGAGTTCCAAACTATTACCAGACCTTCAAACACCTTAGTCAACTTCACCTTGATCAAAACAAACAATTACCAGGATGCCCTTTCATTTTACCATTAACTCTCTTTATGACTGTCCTAAACTTCACAATTTCAACTCAACATAAAGTAATTTGACCCAAAACAATATTTAGGCTAATATAGACCACAAAATCTACATTCCATTTCACTTAAAACAAATGTAAACCATCTCCCATCCTTTATTCTTGACAATTTAACAAAATCATATACTGTACTTTCATTTTAGTCTCCAAAACAGGGCTATTATTAGACAGATCAGTCAAAGCAATGGACTTTTTAACTTCGTGCTTACACCAAACCTTATAAAAAATGAGATAAAATTATACCTTGGTAATCTCTAAACCAAAACAACCAAGAACTCACTCTTAATCATCAAAATCCCTTAAAGTTCTTACTATCACTAGTTCCTTCATACCCTATTTGCAATGCTTATAGGTCTGCCAACCTATTTTTCAAGGCTTCATTCACAATCTAAGCACTATTACACAAGTTTATCCACACTTTTCAATTCCCTCCTTGTAGATCTAAAACATATTCAAAATGGGTATCAAAACTTTTACAACACAAGCTTCAAATATTATTGTCTCAGATAGATTTAGGCCTAATTAGGCCTGATTTGCATAAGGGTTTGTTGCTTTACTAACTCTTGACCAAAGTACACTTGTCCAGTGCTTGGGACATGTTTAGTTTGACTGGTATATGCTCTTTAAAGTATCAAAGTCTATTTACAAAGTATTTTCACAAAACCCTAAGGGCTTAACCTTCATAATTACTCTGTTCATAGATTGTACACACAATTTTTTAGTCAAGAAACTTCATTCCCTCACATATTATCTTTATGATTTTTCCCTAAATCCACTGAAACATGAAATAACATTCATAGTAGGATAATCTCACAAGAAACCAAAAGATTCCACCAATTAATAAAGGAAAAACATAATTATTTTTGTCTCTGCTTACCTTAATTGAGGGTTTTAGCAGTTTAAAGTAAATCCACAATAACTCACACAAATCTTAACTAAAATGCATGAAATTTGATGTAACAGGAAGGTGATTGAGATTATTACCATATCCAACCATTCTACCATGCCTTCAAGGCCATACAATTTCGTACAATGCCTCAAAATGCAAGATTTCTGAAGAAAAATGATTAAAAATCAGAGATTTTCCTTGAACTTATTCTTTATTCAACCACCCTCAAAGTTCTAAAAGATACAAGAGCCTTTTTAAAGGAGAAACAACTGAATTTTAGCCTTCTAACTGCCTCTAACCAACCCTAATGACTCTTCATTTCTTAATATTGCCTTTTTGATTAAGTTGACAACTTTTTACATTGTTTTCATTTTTGCACTTTTGGACTTAATAAACACCAAATGACCTCAAATATATGAAACATGACTCTAATAACATGATTTAAAAGGTAGGAACAATAACATTGAATCAAAATTCAAAACATTACTTCATAGAGGCCTAATTATGCCAAGGTGCTCCTGCACC